>WWET01000817.1:441796-455315 GCA_011038615.1 Limnodynastes dumerilii | reverse complement strand
GAAAGAGTGGTTGATTGGAATGCTGGGAGCAGAGACTGCAAAACTCAACAATCAAGCTAGGTTTATTCTTGAGAAAATCCAAGGAAAGATCAGTATAGGTACTTGTCATATGGAGTTATATTACCAGTGGCAGATTGTTTGGTCTAGTCCCCGCCCCCCTTCCCTCAGCTGAATATGTTGGGTAGTTGTATGCATAAGAGTTTGATTTTGAATTTTAAAATATTATTTCTAATTTTTATTAATTTTTCCTTTAGAGAACAAAACAAAGAGAGATCTGATTCAGATGCTGGTACAGAAGGGGTTTGAGTCTGACCCTGTTAAAGCCTGGAAAGAAGCACAGGAAAAGGTGAATTAATATATTGGTGAACCCTCCATATTCTATTTTCTGACTTTGCGTTGGTCTGAAGTTTAAGGAAATGGTTTCAGCAATCAATCAATTTACTCATCCAAACCATTGTTGTAGTGGTTGAGCAAGAGAAAATGTTTTACTTTTGGTCCCCTTAGTTCTCTGATATGCACATATTATAAAGTAATCCAATGTGATTTCTGTACAGGCTGCAGAAGAAGAGGATATCCAAGATAACAATGATGGCAATTCCTCAGATTCAGGCTCTACATCAGGCCCAGATTTTAACTACATTCTTAATATGTCTCTCTGGAGTCTTTCCAAGGAGAGAGTAGATGAGCTGCTTAAACAGAGAGATATGAAGGTATGTGCTTCTGAGATGGCAAACATTGAACCGTTTTCATTTTTATTTATATGTTCATAAATGATATTGTCACTGCTGCTTGACTTGTAGAAATCCAATTCATACTTTAATGAAACATCAGTCCCCAAATTGAAGGTTCCAGCCTAAATTCCCAATGAAAAATATACACGCTAACTTTTTGGCAAAAATAAGTTCTGGAATGCATGGAGAAAACCCAAGTACCCAGAACACCAGGAAGAATGACAATCTCCATAGAGATTGGGTGATCACAGGAATCGGCACTAGCACTGTAAATCGCTTTTGTGCTCCATATTATACAGACTATTTAGATAATATACGCACGCTATGACCTGCAGCCATTTTTTTTACCTGATAGAGGATATGATTTGCAGGAACCAAAGGACAGGCTATGTGAGGGTGGATCCCTTGCTGTGCAGTACCCTTGGGTTCTGAAGTGGTCGGTAGACTAAATGTTCAAGAAATATGGGGGGCACATCATGGTATGATGTGGGAGTGTGCACCGATATAATCTAACATAAGTATACTGTGGAGGTAGTGACTAGTATTTCTCCTTGTTGACTGATAAGTTTGGGATAAATGTAGGTACTTATTGATGTGGAAGGGACTGGTTTGGGTTAAGTGGCGAGAGTGTGGTTTGCCGATACGATGGTCTATTCTTTTTGAAAGACCATCGTACATCACTCCCCATTTCAGAAAGCAGCGGCGCTGCAATTCCTGCATTCGCTAAGTCGTCTACCGAAAGTTAAGTGTTTTTATCCTAACCCTTCCATTAACCTTTTTCTATCCCTTGTTTTGGCGGCTGTATCATCCCACGTGGTGACTTCTTAAACTATGCAGGACTGAAAGGCGTGAAAATATTTAGCCTCATGTACCTCTATTTACACCCATATTACTTGTGTTCTAGGCAAAGGAGCTTAATGACCTAAAAAGAAAATCTCCATCTGACCTCTGGAAAGAAGACTTGGCGGCTTTTGTTGAAGAACTGGAAGTGAGTTGCAGTTTTTGTGGCTTGTACATTTACGGTATTAGTGCTTGTTAAATCTAAAGCACAAAATTCATATTTTAAAGAAATGCATGTGAATATTCACAACATCATCCAGCCTTTTGGAGGTGTTCCGTTTAAATAGGTCCCTTAACTATGTTGTCATTCACATTTTAATACATTTCTATATATATTATAGCAAACAGTTATTTAAGTTATCTGACAACTTGGTTAAAGTATCAGACATGATGCTGTATAATTACTGCAGTTCTCTGGCTAGCTCGCTTATTAATCTGCAATGCTGTATAGAAAACACTTGTTCACAGATTACTATTCCAAGATATTCTGAATATAATGGTAGTCAGTAAACACCAACTTAATTTACTATCAACATCATTCTTGAACTGCAGTGTATTGTTAGTTATTATGTGTTTCTTATGCCTCTTACTAATTATTTTATCCCTCTATTAGAAAGTGGAGGCACAAGAAAGAGAGGATGTTCTAGCAGGATTTGCAGGAAAAGCCATAAAGGGCAAAGTAGGCAAACCAAAAATGAAAAGGTTGCAGCTGGAGGAGACCTTGCCATCAATGTATGGCAGAAGAATCGAGCCACAGATTAGTGCAATGAAAGCAGACGTCAGCAAGAAAATGCTCAAGAAGAAGAAGGTGCTTATGATTTATGTTTTGCAAATACAGGTTAAACTATTTTACCAGCACTCTGAATCCCAGTAAAATGTTCTTCCATACTAACTAGCTCCCTTTTCCTGTTATGTGGAGAGATTGGGGATGAAGATAGTCCTTTCACTGTCAGGGAGTAGGGTTGGTTGTTTAATGACTAGTTTAACGCTTCTTATGGTCTTCTTTCAAGGGTGAAATTGACTCCTTAGCATTGAAATTGGAATTTGATGATGAATTTGGCCCATCTCCTGCAGAGGGAGGTGGAGAAGACTCTCAGACAATCACTCCAGTGAAACCTGTAAAGCCCAAGCGGGAAAGGAAAGAGAAAGAACCTGGTTTGTGGAATATTCCTGCTATATAATCTGTCTAAACATGAGGGGTGTGAAGTTATTAAATCTGAAATGTTCTACTCTAATGCAAGTTATGTGGGTAGACCAAATTAGCTGTGCAATGAACAATATCGCACATCATTCTCAAACATACATGATTTTTATTTCCTTTTTGCTTTTATTTTGTTAGGCCCTCGAGCCAAAAAGAACTCCCTGACTCCAAAATCCTCAGTCAAGAAAGGAAAGAAGAGGAACCCCTGGTCAGAAGATGAATCCAAGTCTGAGAGTGACCTGGAGGAGGCAGAAGTAGTGGAACCTGTGGTTATTCCTCGGGATTCCTTACTTAGAAGAGCAGCTGGTGAGTAACAACATTTAGATCAGGCAAAAACACCAGAATGCTGTATTTTTAAAAGTCTCTAATTCATCTGCTACATCCGGCATTGTCTTAAAAGAGTAACTCCTAATAATTGTTCATTCAGATCTTATCAGATCTTAGCAATGACCTTGGCTCTTGTGCTAAACAATGAGGGTTTTTATTTTGAAGGACAGACACCATCTCTGTAATTGATAAGTGTTTCAGTGAATGTATTCGGACCGATGTGTTATACCAAACACCAACATGTCTCCCTTTCCCTCAGCTGAAAGGCCCAAGTATACATTTGACTTCTCTGAAGAAGAAGATGCAGACGACGATGATGATGAACAAATATTTAGTAATAACAACAACTTGGATGACTTGAAGCCAAGGTCATGTACAGTTTCAAATAATCAGAATGACGATGACGATGCCCATTCAGGCAGCCTGGAGAAGGATGAATACGATTTCTCTCCTTTCAAATCCTCGTCCGCTGCTGAGTACGTAAATTCTCTCCATTTACCAGCTACTTACCGTAAGCTAACGGAATCTGTGGCTGTATTTGTAACTGATATGTGATCCATCTCTCCACATATTTAGCAAGGCAGCAGAAACACAAAAGAAAAAGGATGTTGAAGACATCTTTTCTTCCACTTCATTCTCTGAGAAAGTTGATGGTAATCCAAATTTCCTCTAATCAAAAATGTAAACTTGCCTATAATACACTGCTCCCTCTTTTAAAACATAGTAAAACATAATAGAAGTATTATAAGGAGGATTCATATTACTAGTCTTTATCTTTTTGTTTTGTTTTTATTTAGAGGATACCACAAAATACAACAGTGATGATGATGATGAGCCTTCTCCTCTTTACTCATCAATGTACAGCTACAAATCGAAGGAAAAAACCTCCAGCAAAGCATCTAAAAAGGGTAAACTAGAAGGTTGGTATAATAAGTTTCTTGTTATTGTACTTATAGTAAGTTAGTGATGTCTGTATGCATATACAATACCACACTTGTCATCAGTTTATTTCTTCCCCCCGGATGATCCCAGAGGGGAGATATGGTTGACAGACTTCAGGGATGTGATGATGTAAATGTCTGGCTGCCCTGTGATTTCAGGGGGCAAGGGGGGCAGCGACACAGTGGTGTCACTTTCACTTAATGACATCATTAATGCAAAATATTAAGTTTAGACTGTTAGTTTAGATGTTTTTTTGCATACAGTTTTAGGGTTATTTGGTATTTTTGTTTTTATACGTCAGTCACATCAGTGATTGTGGTTAATTTTCCCCTAAACGTTTGTCTCCATTCCATCATTCACCCATAACCCTCCCTGCAGCTGCTGCTTAACTGTCTTGTCCTACGCTGAACTCTCCACAATAGGAAATGCAGCAAAACAAGTTCCACCCATGTTTACCCCCTGTGTGCAGCCAAGCTGAGAGTTCCTCTAAAAAGGGCAGATTATTTACAATCGTAGTCCATGCTTTATACGAGTGTGAGAATAACGGGGCTGTAGTCCATGCTCTATACGAGTGTGAGAATAACGGGGCTGTAGTCCATGTTTTATACGAGTGTGAGAATAACGGGGCTGTAGTCCATGCTCTATACGAGTGTGAGAATAACAGGGCTGTAGTCCATGCTCTATACGAGTGTGAGAATAACGGGGCTGTAGTCATGCTTTATACGAGTGTGAGAATAACGGGGCTGTAGCGAATGTTTTCCATATGTGATTATAATTATGCCTTTTTGTCCCACCACAAGATTCATCAATATACAACAGTGATGATGAAGAAACATCCCCGCTTCTATCTTCAACGCTTACATATAAGTCTAAAGAAAAGCCAGCTAGTAAAGCATCTACTAAGAAAGGTAAAGAGAAGGTCGTTGTGTTTATATTATCAATAAATCTGACTTGTAAGGAACCTGTAATTGATTTATTGATTGAGGTATTTAGGCAGCATAATGTTATGTTCCGCTTATTGGTAATGCTAATGCAATCTGCGCTGCAGGCGTTAATGTCTGGTATTTTTATTTACATCTATTTGATTAGAAGAGGCGCCAAAATACAACAGTGACGACGATGAATCTTCCTCGATCTTCTCTTCATCGTTTAGCTACAAGTCTAAAGAAAAGCCAGCCAGCAAATCATCTACAAAGAAAGGTAACGTCTGCCTTCATGGTGGGTGAAAATGTGGATTGTGCGTTTTGTTTCTAAAGTTTGAAGCTCCTCTGAGATATATTAAAATGAGGGGAGATATGTAACCATTGCTATCCATACACTGGGCATGAAGCTTTACACATGAGGAAGCCAGTTATCTGGCACATGAATGGGGGTTGTGCTACCTAGCATTGGCCTCACTTTCTAGTTAAATTAATGCACCCCAATTCATCCTACATTTTTAAATGAACAACCAGACACCACTGGAAGCAAGATCTCTGTTGTAGATCCATAGGGTGGTAAACACCAGACCACCTGCTTATATGTCGGATATCTGTGCAGTATATCTTGGTAGTCCATATTTCAGGTATCAGTTGTGCAAATTGTGTTGCTCTTTTTATATTGCAACCTGGCCTATGGAGCTGTCCTTAGAATGTTTTGATGTGTCAAGTTGGCATTAGCATTAAATTGACTGGCAGTTAGTCTGCTATACCTACATTTTAATATTAATACTTAAATACATACCACCTTGCTCTTTCCTTCAGGGTCCCATCATGTCCTCTCTTTTTGACCATGTTACTCTTTGAAACATTGATACATGAGGCTGCTTGGTCACTAGAGCCCCTGCTAATGCCCTGAATATTGCCAACTTGGACTGATTCTTGAGCCTAACCGGCTGGAAAGATCTTGTGTTTTCTATGCTCGGCTTTCTCAATTTCACATTTTTTGTGTCCGTTATGTGTATGTATATATTATATATATAGATTTTCATTTTCAGTAAAGAGTAGATAGTTATTTACTAATTCCCCTGCATTTATTTTACTTTTGTAGAAGTAGCAGCAGCATATAACAGTGATGATGATAGTTCATCCCCACTCTTACCATCAGCATTCACATACAAGTCTAAAGAACAGCCTGCAAGCAAAACATCTACGAAGAAAGGTAATGTGAGCACTCATGAGGGAATGAGGGAGTGGGTGGATGTCTTCTTCCCCCATTTTAGTTTTAAGGGTACATATGACAAGCCAATATACTAATAACATCAGACATATTTGTAGAAAAACAAATTAACAATAAAGTCAAATGTATTGAATGTGGGAGGTTTTGTATTTTTGTGCCCCCACTTTCCACCCTGACGCTGCTTCAAGATATTACAGCAACACCGGTCTGGACAGGAAGGGCAGTGGGTTGTTATAGAAAGAGCTGTAGCTAGTCAATAAATGTGACCTTTGTAGACCTGTATAATGTTTTGTGTCACAATAGTTACATTTGCTAAACGACAGACAGAATGTGGTGATATCTGTTACTTTCTTACTTGTTAGAAGATGCTCCAAAGTACAACAGTGACGACGATGAATCTTCCTCGCTCTTCTCTTCATCGTTTAGCTACAAATCTAAAGAAAAGCCAGCCAGCAAACCTACGAAGAAAGGTAAAGTCCGTCTTAACAGTCGTGAGGGTGACTCATTTTCTTTGTTCCTGTAGTTTTAGCCCAGCATTTGGAAGTGGGTGTTGGTAAAGTGAGATTTAGTTTTGTGTTTTGAGTTACAATTTTTTCTTTTAGAACTTTGTGTCATTTCTCTATGTATTTTGAAAAGAAAATATGAATGTATTAGTTGTTATAGTGGTCATTTATTTCCTCAACTGGCTGCATCAGATATTAATGCAGGATGAAGTGTTTGTCACAGACACTGCATTACCCATGTAATGTTGCCGATATTTCAGTCTCTTCACCTTTTGATCCCCAAATATACAGATGGAACGCCGAAACAAAGGCGGACGCCTAAGCCAAAGAAGTCTGATGTTTTTGTTAATTCGGACTCCGAGTTAGAGTTTGGAGCCCCAAAGAAATCTACAACACCCAAAGGTAGAGCCTTCTGAGGCAAAATATAGTTCTTATGACATCTGCTCTAGCTAGTCATATCTATAGATTAGTCTGTGGGCAAATAATGGCACATTATCTAAATATTCCTGTAGTTGTTGTAACATTATAATATTAGCTCATACATGTTACTTTGTGCCTAGAAACTTTGCCAAAAATGCCCTAGAAGCAAATACAGTGAAATCTTACTATTTCTTCCATCAAGTGTACAAGTGTTAATCAAATACAAGGGGTGCACAGGAGAGTGATGACATTTTCTTTGCACATTTCTCCTGTACTATAACTAATTATAACCAAAGCAATTTCTCTTTGAATGTAACCCAGGATTTACAGAAATGGAACAAAGATTTATAATGCAGTAATGCATTGCCCCATTAAGGGAGAAAGGTGGTTTCAAATATAATCTCAAAATTCAAGATTTAGGGTTTTTAAATTTATATGAAATATTTCACCACTAGGGAGCAGCAGTGTGCTCTGGATTGCTAATCATTGCTTTCTGATTTTTTTTTAAGCAAAAGGAAGAGGAAGGAAAAGAAAAACATCGGGCTCTGAAAATGAAGGAGAATATAATCCCGGGAAGAAACCCTCATCATCAAAACCCGCATCCAACAAAGTAAGAGTGGTGCTGTGCAGGGCTGGAATAGGTGTAGATTGTGTGTGTGTGTGTATGTATGTACGTTGGTATTTATGTATGTGTGTGCGTATATAATATGTGTATACAATGTGTATATAATATGTGTATATAATGTGTATATAATGTGTATATAATATGTGTGTATATGTATGTATATGTATATGTATGTATATGTATATGTATGTATATGTATATGTATGTATATGTATATGTATGTATATGTATATGTATGTATATGTATATGTATGTATATGTATATGTATGTATATGTATATGTATGTATATGTATATGTATGTATATGTATATGTATGTATATGTATATGTATGTATATGTATATGTATGTATATGTATATGTATGTATATGTATATGTATGTATATGTATATGTATGTATATGTATATGTATGTATATGTATATGTATGTATATGTATATGTATGTATATGTATATGTATGTATATGTATATGTATGTATATGTATATGTATGTATATGTATATGTATGTATATGTATATGTATGTATATGTATATGTATGTATATGTATATGTATGTATATGTATATGTATGTATATGTATATGTATGTATATGTATATGTATGTATATGTATATGTATGTATATGTATATGTATGTATATGTATATGTATGTATATGTATATGTATGTATATGTATATGTATGTATATGTATATGTATGTATATGTATATGTATGTATATGTATATGTATGTATATGTATATGTATGTATATGTATATGTATGTATATGTATATGTATGTATATGTATATGTATGTATATGTATATGTATGTATATGTATATGTATGTATATGTATATGTATGTATATGTATATGTATGTATATGTATATGTATGTATATGTATATGTATGTATATGTATATGTATGTATATGTATATGTATGTATATGTATATGTATGTATATGTATATGTATGTATATGTATATGTATGTATATGTATATGTATGTATATGTATATGTATGTATATGTATATGTATGTATATGTATATGTATGTATATGTATATGTATGTATATGTATATGTATGTATATGTATATGTATGTATATGTATATGTATGTATATGTATATGTATGTATATGTATATGTATGTATATGTATATGTATGTATATGTATATGTATGTATATGTATATGTATGTATATGTATATGTATGTATATGTATATGTATGTATATGTATATGTATGTATATGTATATGTATGTATATGTATATGTATGTATATGTATATGTATGTATATGTATATGTATGTATATGTATATGTATGTATATGTATATGTATGTATATGTATATGTATGTATATGTATATGTATGTATATGTATATGTATGTATATGTATATGTATGTATATGTATATGTATGTATATGTATATGTATGTATATGTATATGTATGTATATGTATATGTATGTATATGTATATGTATGTATATGTATATGTATGTATATGTATATGTATGTATATGTATATGTATGTATATGTATATGTATGTATATGTATATGTATGTATATGTATATGTATGTATATGTATATGTATGTATATGTATATGTATGTATATGTATATGTATGTATATGTATATGTATGTATATGTATATGTATGTATATGTATATGTATGTATATGTATATGTATGTATATGTATATGTATGTATATGTATATGTATGTATATGTATATGTATGTATATGTATATGTATGTATATGTATATGTATGTATATGTATATGTATGTATATGTATATGTATGTATATGTATATGTATGTATATGTATATGTATGTATATGTATATGTATGTATATGTATATGTATGTATATGTATATGTATGTATATGTATATGTATGTATATGTATATGTATGTATATGTATATGTATGTATATGTATATGTATGTATATGTATATGTATGTATATGTATATGTATGTATATGTATATGTATGTATATGTATATGTATGTATATGTATATGTATGTATATGTATATGTATGTATATGTATATGTATGTATATGTATATGTATGTATATGTATATGTATGTATATGTATATGTATGTATATGTATATGTATGTATATGTATATGTATGTATATGTATATGTATGTATATGTATATGTATGTATATGTATATGTATGTATATGTATATGTATGTATATGTATATGTATGTATATGTATATGTATGTATATGTATATGTATGTATATGTATATGTATGTATATGTATATGTATGTATATGTATATGTATGTATATGTATATGTATGTATATGTATATGTATGTATATATATGTGTGTATGTGTGTGTGTATATATTATATATGTACTGTAGGCTATAAGCATTCATTTTATTGTGATTATTTTTTGCTTATGTATATTATTTTAGCAAGAGTTTTGGCCTCTGTCACCAGATGCACACTGAACAAAATATTGGCTGATCAGCCCCAATATCAGTCAGTATGCTGTGTTTATCAATATATTGGTAAATTGTAAAAGTGTGTGCCCAGGTTAAACCTGACTCATTGAATGCCTTGTTGTCATTGACTATAGCCCATTTTGTTGTTCTGGTAGTCAGATCTTTCTGGGATCCAGTGATCTTACTTTAAAATACTTTAATATCCCTACACTACTCTGAGAAGCGGGCATTTGGTCATAGTGGGTATTTGCTTGTTCCTGGCATTACCTGTCAACTTAACTAGATAGATAGATAGACTATTCAAGAAATGAAAATGTTACTAGGGCCTTGACATCCAAGCACACATAGAAAATTATGCTTCACTCATTTCAGCTGACATGCATTATTTATGATGCCTTTGGGTATTCATATACACAAGTTACCATACATTTGCTGTTCAGCTATTCGTTGTATACATGGAAGCAGCTCTGCTTGGGTCTTCATCGGGTAACTGATAATATAGATGGTTTCGCTGATGTAAAATAGTGTAACCGTTACAATAGTGCAATGCTCTATTATAGTTTCAACACTATAAGGGGTTTTATTTATTAATTTTTTTTTACTTCCTCTAGAAATCCAAGAAAACAATTATGGACAATGATTCAGACATAGACATCTTCCCATCAGAAGTCAGTACAGAAAGTGCGAAACGACAACAGCCTGGTCGGGCAAGGAAAGAAGTCAAATATTTTGCAGAGTCTGATGATGAAGATGATGATTTTGTTATGTATTAGTTATGTGCCCGAAGAGCACAAAAATGTTTTCCAACAAAGTATCTTGTGTAGTCCTTTTGTCCCTCCTGTTGCAGACTTTTGTACATTGTCTTATTTTATGTGATGGACGTAATTGATGTTTTTTATTATTGTGTAGGCATTTTAACATTTGTTGTTACACATACAGTTTTCTGCTCTTTTTTACTCATGAAATGTCATGTACTATGTTCCAATTTGCCTTGTAGAAATGTTTTAGACAGCCGTGCCCAAGCACACATTTTAACTGTCCAAATGAAATACAGAGGGGAAAAATATACAGAAACTAAACCCAGCAACCCTGCTTTTTGAAATGAAGACAAAACATTAAAAAAATGGAAAGTGATTTTTGCCTTGGTGTTTTTATCTATCAACTCAAAGAAAAATAATACTTTGATTTAAAATAAATATATTTTATTCTTTGCCAGGAGACTCCATGGAAAAAAGGTAAACAGTATATGAACATAGAAAGCATTGTTAAACAATCTCAATTTACAAACCGAGCCAGTGAAGAATACATCACAGACTTACTAAAATATCCCCCGAAATTTCTACTAGTGCTTTAAATGAGACCTATAAACACTTTTTAAGGTGTTAACGTCTACTGTGGTATCACTGTCACTGTGATCCAAACAGATTAAAACAATAAAATGGGTGGGCTTTGAGTGTTTTGAAGTGAACAGGGCTGCAGCATTTACTATAGCCACATTGTGCCAGTTAAATTGGAGCGTAGTGTAGCTTACATCTCTCCAGTACAGGCTTCTTGTTACAGAAATCCTCTGCAGCAATTACTGCAGACCTTCCATTCACAGAATGCTTTGCCATGATTCTACACAGGAGAGGTGTATTCCGGAAAGTCATAAGGGAACCTGTTATGCAATACCCATTCAGAAGTAGTGAACCCCATAAAACATTTCTCTAATGGCTTGTGAACAAGTAAACATAAAAAATAAAACAGACAAACATTTTAACACTGGAAAGTGCCTTTGAGGCTACAATTACTGTAGTAATGCACCTGTAAATATCATCCACCAAAACAATCACATCTGTTTGATCCACCTTGTTAAAGTGACATTGACAACTCTACAATGAAATGTCTTCTAACCAAACAGACAGTTACTCAGATACAAAACTGGCTTCAGATAATGTAGTGAATGTTCTGCCGCAGATTCCTCACACAGGACAGAGGAAAGAATAAACGCAATGCAGTTGAGGGCATGTTATGACATAAGTGAAAGTCTTCGTTCCTCAGGTGGACATGTACAACAGTCCATTCTGTCACCTTGTCTTGATCATTTCATGGATGCAAGACACAAGGAAAGCACCAAACATCCAGCATAGAACGGTAAATAGATTATGTACAAAGTCAAAGCAGTCTTCAAAGATCATGCAATCTGATGATCAGAAGAGAAAATAGATTTAGCTTTATTTCTTGTTCTGTAAAATGGCTGCATTAGTGTATTTTTTTTCCTTCTGTTTGCATGTGTCCAGCAAAGTTAAGAATGTAAACAGCAAAAGTATATAATGTTTAATACAAATGGAAACCAAGAAGTTCTTTTCTTGCTGGGTAGCTTAAACAAGATTTGGGTCTGCATATCCAGCAATGGGAGAAGATGTTCCTTGCTTGTTGTAACTGTGCATATTGTCTTGGGAATGTCTGAATTGGAGGGTCGAACCTTATTGCACCTGTGCACATGTGCTGACCCGCTCCTCGTCCGAGCTTGTCGAGATGCTGTGACTGTGCTCCGGTGCGCTCTCACTTGGACTGGACGCTGTTGCCTCGTGGCCCTCTGAATTCTCCAGCATTTCCTGAATGAGCGGTGGCATTGATCCAGGGATTTCCAGCTTAAGTGTGATCACTCGTTCTGCACCTACAAGTGGCAAATAAAACATTTAGTAAAACTGAAAAATATGTGCACTATTTAATATTTATTCTTTATCTTTTGCTACATATTTCACTTGTGTCCTATTGTGGTACAGTAGCTGGTCCCACATTCAGGGCACTTTAAAACTGAAAGTGTTGAATGAAGAAGTCCACCCCTCCCCCTACCCCCTCCATAGGCAAGTGCTTGATTATTTTACGTGCCCTACGGAGGTGGACATGCTTTTGGGGCTCTAGGCTTAGTGTTTTAACTTTGTTTACATTTTTTTCTACACTGTTGTGCAAAGGGACACTTCCTTAGGAGTGGATAGCCCATGGCTTTCCTCCTCTCCAAGGGCCTGATCCAGACCTACGCTCGCAAGCGATCGTAAGCGTAAATTCGGCAGAAAAAACGCACTGCGCATGTGCAGAGTGACAACTTCCGGTCGTACCAAAGACCTTTTCGTAGCGGCGATTCAGGCGTCTGTATTCTTTGCATTTTTTCCGACGACGGGGCGTGTTTATATTGTGAAGTTAGTACGGACGATGGAGTTAGGGAATGTAGGCGGGGGGAGCCATTTAAATTGTACAGTACAGTAATTGTACAGTCGTGCTTAGTCCGGTACGATCAGCGCATCGCTACGAAAATTCGTACCGATGCCGGGAAAAGTTA
>WWET01000817.1:416687-440099 GCA_011038615.1 Limnodynastes dumerilii | reverse complement strand
GAAAGGGTCAGACCATTTCCCTTCCCGGATTTTTGGTGGACTTATAACGCGGTTTTGAAAATGACACGGCACTGCTCCCAGAAAAGACCCGGGTACAAGCGAGTGGGGAGANATGCTCTTCAGCACTAGAAATCCACTAAAACCCGTGAAAGTCCTGGTGATGTGAAAGGGTCAGACCCGGGAATTTCCCGGATTTTTGGTGGACTTATAACGCGGTTTTGAAAATGACACGGCACTGCTCCCAGAAAAGACCCGGGTACAAGCGGTATTAGTGGGGAGACAAGCAGCTGACAGCCATGCCTCGTGATCAACTATTCTCACTGCTGAATGCAGTATGGTAAGAAGGAAGGGGAGGGATTTTATTTTCCAATGTGCTTTCACTATTGGTGGGAACATTTTATCTCCTGCTCCTGTGAAAGAATTCCCTAGGAATAGGCATTATTACTATGTTTTACTGTTTATTTCAGTCTCTTTCATGTTGCAAGGCTCTGCAAGAAGCTAATTTAGAGAAATGCCTCCCTTTAGAGGCAGATTTGGAGTGTTCCCATTGTTCCTCAATTTTTGTTACTGTAAAACCCTTTTCTTCCATGTATATTTCAATGGTGTTACCTGTTAGGCCATCTCTTATCAGCTTGGTTGTATGTTTCTCTGGCAGGGTACAGTTGAGGTGGAGCTCTTTATTCTACACTTTCAGTTTTAATATGTCCTGACTCCAAGATCACCTACTCTATACCCATGGTCCGCAGTTTCCACTGTACTCCGAGAAATGGATTTTCCTCTGCCTAACAAAAATCCTATTGTGTCCTATTGCATACCTATCATTGTAAATATCTAGAAAAAGACCACTTAAAAAGAACAATACACTGTTTTTCACGCAATTAATATATGAATATAATACACAAAGGGCCTGATCCAGCGTTACGAAAATTCGCACGGCGAGCGAATGCGTACGTTCGACCGTGCGAATAAACATACACGCCCCTAACACTCCCATAGTAAAGTACCTGCTTACGACGCCTATACCCTACACTGGGTACGACCGTCGGCCGTACGAATTTTCGCACAAAATACGCTGAGCGTACGGGCTTAGCACGCCCATACTGTACAATTTAAATGGCTATCCCCGCCTCCCTGTAGTAAAACGGGCGCCCAGGCGACCATCGTACTGAACGCACGCCCATCGAGCGAAAAATTTGCTCACAATACGACCGCTATTCGCTCATGACGCCCGGGCGACCGGAAGCTGTCATACTGGGCATGCGCGTTGCAAATTTTTTACCGAATTTTCGCTTACGATGAGCGTACGCTCGCTTGCGGTCGTAGCTCTGGATCAGGCCCAAAGAGATGCTGACACTTTCAAGGAGTCCTATATGTCATTCATATATGTGCATCAATTCAACCCGGATAATTGTCAGATTACTGGTAATTGTACTGGCTGCATTGACTTCATATGTGCGTCAGCTCAGGAAATGGACCGTCCAGCGTGTAGAGGAATTTTTTCTTTTTAATAAGGGAAGTTACTGTAATGAGCTATACACAGCAAAGCTAAACAGGTCTTCTGTTACCTTCATAAAATAGTTCATTTTGAATTGACACATTTCTCAAAACAATAACAGTTTTCTGCTGCCACAGCTGGTTGTGAATGAATATAACTTTTAATCAAATCCAACTATACATTATCCACAGGCCTATGTCACCCCATCTTGAATGAATGTCTCCTCGATGTCCTAAATGCAGAGACCCCATGGGCCTTTTATCCAAAAGTTTGGGGTTTCTGGAGCCATGTGACCACTTGAGTGCTGTGATAACTTTTCCTCTGTTAGACATATGTCTATTTGGGATAGGATTAGGGAACAGTATATAAAATAACTAATGTGCTTATATTCAATTCTGCATGTGTATGTATTTATTTATTAATGGCTTTACATAGTGTCATCATATTATATAGTGATTTCCATAAAACAAGACTGGGAGGGTAAAAGGGCTCTGCTTGCAATCTTACAATCTGTAGGACATGTGGACTAAGGTGCACTTGACCTGCACCTGGATAACGCACCTGTTGGGTACCTGGTTGGGATTGGGGAATGGGGATTGGGGAACTCCTGTGGCAGTAAACCACAATTTGAGTGTTTCTGGATTATGTGGTAGGACTTTATATGCTCAGTGGGCTTGGCTTAAATCCTACTGATCCTCCTGCATATGTTCAATCTTCTAAATTTACTCATTTTGTATCTTGGATCTGATTGGGAGATCTGTAACATTTCAGTTCTACTTTGGTCATTACCCATTTCTCACCATCTCAGCTAGAACTCAGTCTCATCAGTGTAGTATCATATACTTTTTGCTGTTAATACTTTGTAACGAGTATAACAAATTGCAACTAGTGACAAACTATGAAACTGTACTAGTCATTTTAATCTACTTTGTTTTTAATTTTACCTTTTGCACTGATACTACGAAGATCTGTGATCTTCATTAAAATCTTTGGAAACATATGGGGCTTGTTGGGTCTTCTCTTCCTGATATAAATCTTCAGTGCTTCCAGTAATGGCTCCTGCAGTTTATCTACTTTAGCTGGTTCTTCAAGATCCTGACGATCTAGATCAATAAACAGGGAAAAGTGCCATCTTTCACACAGAATAGCTAAGATTTGTGCAATTTACATTTCCTACCATTCAAATTATAAACGGGTTAACCACTAGATGGCAGCAATCTGTAAGCCCCTAAATAAAATCCACGCCATCTGGCTGAACAAATTGCTGTGTTGCATTACGATGGGAGAGCTATATTTGGCCTGCTGACATCTGAGTGCCTTTCACGTCCAATTCGTAACAAAAATATTGCTTGAATGCCTGTTACTACAAATACTACTTCACTGCAACATACACTATTCTGTCTTAATAGACCTTATTTTTACTGGAACAATTTCTATATATTATATATGGGGTACTCAAGGTTGCTGTAGGAGATTTAATACATTAGGTGCAGCCAAGCATTCTGGCACAAGTGGCACAGGGAATGAACACTGATAGCCTCTCATTCGAATCTGAGAAAATAATCCTCAGGTTGAAGTTGATGCTTTTAACGTGCCTGGTAGAGAGGCAATAGGTTACCATAGGCCTGATACAAATCTAATAAGGCAGAAACTGTTTACAGGCTGCACTATACTTATGATACACACACACACGACACAGACAGTGTATCGAGCACTAAACATAAACAGAATACTTATGGGCAGGATAAAGACATTCTCTGAAATCAGGCTCTGGACTATTAATAACAAACAAAATGATGCTTCTTTCAGATACCATAATAGTAACAAACATAACTCCCTCGCCTCTGTGTTCAGTCATGACATTTATTTCATAAACCTTTTTTATTTTGTATTTTTGTATTAAAGTTGTAGCCATAATCCTCCTGACATAAAGACATATCTGAAGAGCATTTTTTGTTACATGGGAGCAGGCATATATGGAACAAGTTCTTTTACATGGATATAATTAGCACATAATAAGCAGAGCTATGTGCAAACATAAAACGCACCTTCACAAATCAAGCAAATGGCACTGAGGAGGCCGGTTTCTGTGTCATCCATTTCCAAGGGTAGGAGCTGGTTGGCAAAAGTGAACACGAGGTCGGTTAGTGGACCAAACCCAGCATTGTGCATCTGAGTTCGGTTGAGTGTAAGGCCATCTGAGAAAGTCATAGTGTCCTGCTCTGGGGTGTATCTTGTGCAAATTCGAAGAATCTGTAAGCAAACAGAAGACATACAAAAGAAACATTAATAATGTAAAATGCCCCAGGGAAGAGAACAACACAGTAGACCGGATCCGGATTTTAATAATGAGAGACGAAAGTTACACCTGGGCAAAACCATGCTGATTTCAGGGGAGTCAAAGTAACTGTATTCTTTGCATGCAGGGATATATATTTAAATAGTTTACTGCACACAGATACTGACCAGCTTTACTATCACACTGTTATTTAGACTTGGGATAGGAAACATCACCTCTCTACTCACCTCTCCTGAAATCAACATAGATTGCCCAGGTGTAATTACTGTTATATTCAAACTCTGGATCTGGTCCATTGTTATTATATGCACTGGCATTATTACACAAAACTACAAATCTGCACGTCTAGCCTTCCATCATCAATATGTTTGTATGCACAAAAACTCTGCCATAAAAACAATTTGTGGCTTTAAATGATCATATTAGACCACTCACTTACAGTGCACCCGGAAAGTATTCACAGCGCTTCACTTTTTCCACATTTTGTTATGTCACAGCCTTATTCCAAAATGGAATAAATTCATTTTTTTCCCTCAAAATTTGACACAATACCCCATAATGACAACATGAAAAAGTTTTTGGGAGATTTTTGCAAATGTATTAAAAATCAAAAATAAAGAAATCACATGTACATAAGTATTCACAGCCTTTGCTCAATACTTTGTTGGTTGTTGGTTGTTTGATGGTTGTCCTCCTGGAAGGTTCTCCTCTCTCCACAGAGGAATGCTGTAGCTCTGACAGAATGACCATCAGGTTCTTGATCACCTCCCTGACTAGGACCCTTCTCCCCCAATCACTCAGTTTAGACGGCCGGCCAGCTCTAGGAAGAGTCCTGGTGGTTACGCACTTCTTCCATTTACGGATGATAGAGGCCACTGTGCTCATTGAGACCTTCAAAGCAGCAGATATTTTTATGTACCCTTCCCCAGATTTGTACCTCGAGACAATCCTGTCTCAGAGGTCTACAGACAATTCCTTTGACTTCATGCTTGGTTTGTGCTCTGACATGTACTGTCACGTGTGGGACCTTATATAGACAGGTGTGTGCCTTCCAAATCATGTCCAATCAACAGAATTTACCACAGGTGACTCCAATTAAGCTGTAGGAACATCTCAAGGATGATCAGTGGAAACAGGATGCACCTGAGCTCAATTTTCAGCTTCATGGCAAAGGCTGTGAATACTTATGTACATGTGATTCCTTAGTTTTTGATTTTAAATAAATTTGCAAAAATCTTCCAAAATTTTTTTAACGTTGTCATTACAGGTTTTGTGTGTAAAATTTTGAGGGGAAAAATGTATTTATTTCATTTTGGAATAAGGCTGTAATGTAATGTGAAAAAAGTGAAGCGCAGTGAATACTTTCCGGATGCACTGTATATATATATGTGTGTGTGTGTGTGTGTAAAATTACTATCAGGTCTGAATCAGACCCACAGTAGAAGCCTATGCAATTTGTTTTATCCACAGACGTGATATGTCGTTCCAGTAAGGTGATCCCTAAATCTCTCATGCTGGGGTCTTAAAAAATAACATTTTATATTATATAGAATATAGAAAGCTAAGAACATTATATTTATATAAAAAAAATATCTAAAGCAATCATTGTAAGCCACACAAAAAGGTTAATTCATACAAATATATATTTAACCTGATTAAATTTAAAATATAGGTCAACAGCAATATTCAAATCTAGGGGGAGTAAACGGCCAGATATGGGTATATTATTGATCAGGTTAGGAAATGATAACCTAAAGCCAGTACTGATGAAGCAAAGATAAGGCAGACATATATACAGAGTTAAAGGCAATGCGTGCACAATTTTATTCAATGATACCTCAAAAATAGACTAGAAAACACACCTTAATGTGAAAAAGTAGCAAACAAAGTAAACCTCCTTATGTAAATCATAGAATAAGTCATCCACATAAATACCGCTTTGAAAATAAGTAATTTGTACAAATATCCAGACCAGGAATAATACAAAGTGCACTCAAAATATTTCCAAGTAAGCAAATACAACTCCTGTCAATCATAAAGGGTAGCGGTAAAAAAGTGAAATCTCACATGTTCTATAGCATCAGAGGTGTCCTGACAGATGTTTCGATGCTAGTGCAGCACTGTCTTCAGGGGAAGACTGGATAGAACTTAGGCAGCATCAGGCTATTGCAGAATGAGGAGATAAATAGTGCCAATAGCCACTTGTACAACAGGTGGCGCATAGTTCACAGCTGCTCTGTTGCCTCAAGCGCACCTCATCATGACTAACCATTGCGAAGCACCCAGGCACACAAAGTTTCCGGGCATGCCCCCACAATGGGAGGTCAGACTGTCTACTGCATCTAGCGGGCGCATTTTCTGACATCACAATCTGCTCAGCAGACAAGGGGGGCGGACTTGTACTGATGAACAAGCAGAACTACATTGATAAGGCCAAAGACAATTAGCGGATAATTAACGGACGTTATCAGGAATTATCTTTCGATCCCACAGTGGAGTATAAATAGGAAGTGGATACCATCATTCAGAATGCTGTTGACACTGGGTCTATAACCAAAGAAACCTCTTGCTTTCTCAGATAAAACTATCCGGTAATTCCTATCATCTACACTCTGCCGAAGATCCACAAAACCCCTCATTAATCCACCTGGGAGACCAATAATCTCCTCAAGAAGGTCCACAGGACAACCTCAACCTCTATAAATGTAAGGTCATAAAATAAAGTTATATTGAATGTGACTGTAAAACGAATATCATAAATATTGCATAGACAAAGGGAATAACAAAAAAAAAAGTGCAAAAATACGCATGCGCCCATTTATGCGTACTGTTGCGCAACCATATACAATCTGGTTGGACATTCATTCAATCGGACTTTATCAAAACCGACTGTAATCACTTGGCTGGAAGCTCCATCATGGTTACCCTCGACATGAGCAGCTTATACACCTGCATCCCGCATGAGGAAGGGATAAGCACTGGTAGATGATTCCACTTGTTATGAAGGCCCTCCGTTGATTTTCTACCAACATTGATAAACTTTGTTCTTAAGAGCAACTACTTTTTGTTCCAGCATAAGTTGGATGGGGGTCTAATATGGCCCCAACCTATGTGAATTTATTCATGTACAAATATGAGAAATAACACTTGTGAAACAATCCTACATATTCTCACTTCATTACCTTTTACACAAGTTATATTGACAACCTCTTCTTTCTTTGGTCTGGTACAGCCATGGATTTGAAACTCATTGATCAGTTGAATTAATTGGAAACCACCATTCGTCTTACTCTTACCTTTGACGAATAACAGATTATTTTTCTGAACGTTAGCATCATGCAAAAATCTAAGGGCTCCAAACAGATAGAAATACTTCTTAGAGCTGAAAGTTTCCATCCCAAGCCATTAAATCAGGTCGTCCTTTGTCCTAGATGCTACGAGTGGTGCATCTAATCTGATGACCCTCGAGACTGCCCTGCATTCCATGGGAGAACACTTTGTAGCAGGAGGCTATAAACGGGAAGTTAGATCCACCAGCAATAGGTGCCTTGCACTCAATAGACAGGATAAACTTAATGGTTCAAGCAGACCAACATCTGACAATAGAATGGTCTTTTGCACATCATATTTCATCATCTCCAGGGCAATGAGGGATGCTGTATATCAACACCGGCACATTGTGGCCACAAACCCAAAAATTTGACCATCTTTGCAGGTACTGCCTCTGATAAGCTTTAAGAGAAGCCACAACTTAAAAGAGAAATTGCTCAAAAACGACATGGCCCTGCACAGGTCGTCCATCAGGAAGACCCAGACTGTGATGGACAACAAGACTCCACCTGTAGTCAGACACTTTGTAGATTACAAACATTCCTTGCGAGATCTGCACTGTATGCCAGCAGCACATGTACGTCCTATAAGAAGAGGTGGGGATAGGGAGAAGATCCTACTGTGGAAAGAATCTAGGCTCAAGGCACTGTCACCGGATGGCCTCAATGAGGAACTGTACTTGGCTTGTTGCCTATGACTTTGGATATAAGCCCACCTATGGACTTTTTTATTGTGGTTTACAGCCCTTGATAGGGTAATTCATGCGTCTATGTTTTACTTGTTCTAATACTGTGTCTGATGTGATGTGCAATTTGTGGTGTTATTCCCATGGCATCAGCCCCTGGTAGTATTAAGACCAGTTGGGAATGCCACAATGCTCCCCAATAGCTGTGTCAGACCAGAGTCTTCATCAGAGAGGTCTATATGTCAATGTCGTCACCTTAGTGTTAGTTTTTTTTGTGTATCACAGGAGCTGGGGCAGGATGCTGCAGCTGTGTTCCCCAAATGCTGGATTATAACTTTAACCACTGTGGTTTGGTCTGTTGCCCCTGATACGCTTTAGGGATTGGCTCATGTGGGTGCTGCCATACTCCCCTTATGTGTGGGTTTAAACAGCCCTAGAAGTTGATCCCTTGATGGTGGATCTATATAGCAGCGTTACCACTTGGGGCAAGTTTATGTCTAATTATGCTGAAACACACATCAGAGTGACAAACTATAGGAAGAAAAGATATGAATTATTCACTTGGTGCCACCTGTTGAGCTGTCATTTATTTTATCTGACTCCACCTAAAACTTTTTTCAGTTTAAGATGGATTCGTCCTTTAAGGTTGGGTCAATTATTCACATAAAGTACAATGTTTGCTTCTCAGGAGCGCTGACAAAGGGGTGGGGTGGAGTAACACAGTAACCGCTAGTACAGGTCTTATTCGGGCGCATTCTGACCTGGTCCAGTTTACCCTCATGTGAGCCACCACCTACCTGTATTTTCAGACTAAGGCAACCGATGCTACTTGCACGGCCACATTGCTTGGTAAGTAATGACGGCGAGTCCTTTGCAGAAAGTTTTCAGACTCTCAAAAGTCAGGTCTGCAAAATGTTTTGGGGTTTCCAGTCCCTTACTTTTTCCAGTGGGTCCTGGACCCCTACATACAAACCTGTTGCTCTATAGAAAATAATTTGAGCATTAGACACTATTACCACATACTAGAGGTTCTGACGAATACTGACAGAGCCCGGACAAGAAGTAAAGTGATGGGAGAAGTTTTGGATAAGTACATGCAGAGCATTAAGCTGTAGAGTCTTATTGACACCTTTCCACATTCAATAACCTGATTGTGTCTCATCACATAAGAGCTGACATTACTGATGTCCTTCCCTGTCTTCATTCATCAGGGCTGATGGGTCTCTGATAAAAAGAATAACACTGCACAGAAAAGAGATGAGCAAGAAGGTCATATTACTAAATAATTCAAGGTGTATAGCTGCGTATCTTTAGCCCCCGGCACATCAAAAACAGCAAAGAACAGGGATATTATCAGTGACAGAAACTGTCATTAATTCCAGATCCACATTTTAAGTAGCACTTAAACTAAGCAAAATAAAACCAAACAACTTAAGTAAGCAAAATGTAGATAATATTCTAATAAAAAATAAATCAGGTTCTTCCAATCTCCATGTTGCTAGTTTCCATAGTAAAAAAAAAACTTTTCTCAAGGATGTATCTTCAGCACATGGACTAGTATCTACTGCACAGAACCAATGTTCTTATTCTCTGTTCAAACATCAAAACAATATTTAAGAAGCAAGTAAAGAAAAAATTGTCCTTGTAACTGAAGCCAAATTCTTCAGCTGATATTGTGCCCAAGACTGCCATCTCTACCTACTGCATGCCCTGCCCTCTCTGCTATCACAGCCTATTTACCACATTATGTTTTACTAGCTCAAACAGAAACAGGGCATACTCTATTCTACCCTCTAGAGCAGTGTTCCCCAACCTCAGTCCTCAGGGACCACTAACAGTGCATGTTTTCCAGGTGTCACTGCTGGAGCACAGGTGTGTTCATTACTAACTGTCACATTTTAAAAGCTCCACAGGTGCTGCTCATTATATCACTTGAGATTCTTTAAGGAAACCTAGAAAATATGGACTGTTAGTGGTCCCTGAGGACTGAGGTTGGGGAACACTGCTCTACAGGACACCCTACTCTAATACAAGACAAGCTGTCTGACAATTTCTCCCTGGATGAAAGCTAAGTCAGTAATCACTTCCTGTTTCACTGTTTACTGCCATCATTGCTTCTTGTATCTAGGGTATTTCTAACTGGCACTATTGCAGTCAACAGCACATACTGAGAATACAATTATAACTAAATAGTTATCTCACAGTGATGACTAACTTGTAGCGTGTATGGCAGACATATTAGGGGCCATATATTAAAGATGCAAGTGTGACATGGCTTCTCAATGGCCATACACTATTGTTCAGTGAAGCAGAAATTCTGAGGCTAAAAAACCTTGCAGAGTAAATGTAAGTACCGGAAATAGGCAGAAAACCTTAAATAGGAAAGAGCAACACATAGATAGAAGCTGATATGTGTTATCTGCACACAGGAAAGGGGTCTACTTGTCTGGGGTTAGTTTTAATGTGTCTGAGAAAGATCTCATAAGAGAAATGGAGCTACTGCATGTTACAAGAGACCGCCTATGACACGATACACAACAGTTTCCACAATACAGTGATGAATTTTTCCTGATCCTTCTGGATAAATGTTGGAAAAGTGTTTATTCAAGGATATTCCACATTGTGACATGCAGTCTTTGAAAATAAAAATATACAATGTTAGTTACATTCTGAGACAAAAAAGAACACACTGCAGCTGTAGGGGTAGTGGAATAAGTCCCTATCGGGTTTATTGGCCCCCTTGCTGACCTGGCTTTCTCTACTTCCACCCATGCATATTGCATCGTCTTTAAAACACTATAGAAGACAATGGCACTGAACCACCTGCATTTACTGATGATGTGATAAAGTCGGATGAATTGTGAAGTGTATGGGGATATATTGTCTGCTCACATTCAGCAAAGTCCATCGCATGGTGCTTCACAGTACAGATGGACAATGATCTAAAACATGCCACAGAAGCATTCTTTTAAGGCAAATAACTGCAATGACCAAGGGCCGGATCCTGAAGTACTTACCACGGGAATAATGAAGGTGATTTGCGTACGTTCCCAGTCTTGGAACATGCGCACGCCAGAGGTTCCGATAGCGTAAGTACTGACGTACGTCACTAACACGCAGAAAGGCCAGACCCTTCATTTATGATGGCCGTATCCCCACCATACAGAATACATAACTATGGACCTCCGCACGCACGTAAAGCATGCGGGGGTCTGGATCTGGCTCCAAGACAGTCCTCTGATGGAGCATACATTGCACTTGCTGAGGTGGATAACTAAAGGCAGAAAGAAGCCCAGTATCTGGTGATGTCCATGGGTTCAAGACTTCAGTCAGTTATTGCCTGCAGAGGATTCTCAATAAATCACTACAATTGAATAATATATTTATGATCATGTTAATGAATCCTATTTTAATTGAACCCATGAAAACAGAAAACTGTGCATAAAAATGGTCACAATTCCACAGCGTTTCATACAATGATTTTTTTTGTTTTACCTCTTCAATTAAAGCTGAAAGTCTGCAATTCAATTGTTCATTGTTTGATTTCATATCCATTGTGGTCACGTACAAAATGATAAAAATCGTGTTACTGTCCAAATATATATG
This sequence comes from Limnodynastes dumerilii, assembly GCA_011038615.1. Lineage (NCBI taxonomy): Eukaryota > Metazoa > Chordata > Amphibia > Anura > Limnodynastidae > Limnodynastes > Limnodynastes dumerilii. Next base: position 428,684 of record WWET01000817.1, on the reverse strand, counting down.
GACCTAACTGTATTTTACATCACAGCAGTTGCTTACTTGGCGATTGCTAATTCCTTTAATAAGAACACTTGTTTTCTCTCTATATTATATTATGGCAAATAAAGAAAAAGTAGTATATTCATACAGAGTGTGGGTTCCCATTAGGGGGCTCTAGTGATCGCTCTAGCGTCGGTGACGTCATTTTTCCTATAAAAGTGGGCCCCCTAGTGACAGATCAGTCATTAGCAGCGGGGACGCCGAGGCAGAAGAAGGAGTGCGTCATCGAAAGGGCCAGAAGAGGCCAAAGACCAGATGCCAGCACCAGAGGAACTTCTTCAAGCAAGCTGACAAGACTCTCCAAGCAACTTTGAAAGAAGATCTGCAGAAGAAGCTGACAATCCAAGCAAGTCATCCCAAGACAGATGACTGCTAAACAGTGACTCGCGACATTTATTTATTATTTAATTACACATTACACATGCAATATACACTTTAGGGGACAGTTTATGATGGTGGCCACCTTTTTAAGCTACCGACACTAAGGGACATGTTCTACACATTTTAGTCAGTGTTTTACATGTAGGGTTAGGTCATTTAATATTGCAAGGTTTATGTGGGTACTTTATTACATTTTACACAGACACAGAACACATTTGCAGGGACATTTCTATCACTTATCAGGCTGCTGCTTATAATACTATAAGGATGAACATGGCCACAAACACATGGCCATGCTTTTCCTTATAGTAGTATACGCGTCGGCAGGATAAGTGATAGGAAAATGCGTGCCGATTTTGAGATGGAGAATCGACAGCGATTCAACATCGATGACAAAAATTCAGGCATAGTAAATGCCACAAATTTTGCAAAAAAAATTGCTGGGAAAACACAGCGATGTTGAATCGCTGTAAATAAATCGACCTTAGTAAATGAGGCCCTCTGTCTCTCATGATCAGACATCAGACAGTCCCAACACCTTCCAATTATTGAAGATCCACACTCCACCCAAACTGTGACCTTGAGATTGGGAAGATCCGGCAATAATAAAAACAAAATCTCAATCTTATCTCAAGAGAGGTTTATGTTTAAAACTGATTATATGGTCAGGGCTCGAATCTCTGGTCTCCACTGCACAATTTAGGGGACAGGATATTTTGAATGCACTTACAAATTTGCGATACTGTATAATATAAAAGAGAACACTTCTGTTGTACATTATGTGTTATATGCAGAGCAATATAATATCTGATAACGTACCTAACTAGTAAAGTAACATTATACTAATGGGCATGATGTTTCTATACCACACAGGCATTAGTGTTGCAGCCAGCAATTATGATGTAATTGCCATTGAAGCAGGGTTTGTTAATCTACCCTTAATACTGCAAGGTAAATGCATCTCATCCCCTTACTGAAATGTTTATTAATAGCAGCAGAAACACAATCAGGGAAGAGAGATTCTCCTACTCTCACAAGTTCACTGCAGTCTCTGGAAGAGCAGCAAATAATTGCTGATAATCGTAACAATTTACATTCATTGTACATCAAACACTCGTCTCAAATGACCACCAATATCGCCAACACAATTTATCTACTTACAGCAGTGTAAATCATACTTAAATTAATTCCTACATCAATTAAGGTTGATTCAGATGAATTACAGTTTGATAAATTACATTCTGACAGAAAGGTTAAATTACACAATTGACATAACAGAATCCAGATTTCAGAACAGGCCAGATGGTCAAAGACTGATTACATTTATCACTTTTTAGTAAAAAGTCAATCCCTCCCCTCAAAGTTATCTTTCATTAAGCTTTTCCCTGATTGCCATTAAATGCTTCTATTTCCTGATGAAACAATGAAGCTTTTTATCAGCACAGTTGTAAAAATTATAAAGCAAATCTAATTTCACTGCATGACAGAAGAAAATACAAAAAAAAGGAACTATACTTTTACAGCCCTGTTTGTTTGGTCATAATCATTTGTCCTTTATTCTTATGAGGAACATTATAAATCAAACATAATAGGGGGGTGTCTCAATACAGACCCCCTGAGTACACATATAGCAGATGGATAGGGACTCAGCTACAGGAGGTGCCTTGACGCTGGGCAGGTGAGCTTAACCCAATATAGCTTTATTGTGAACTAAACCTCCTTTTTATGTATGTGCTTACACACAGTGTTATATAATGTTCGTTTGGAGCGCCGAACCTCTCTTTTGTTCCTTATAATAGGGGGGTGATCAATTGCATTTTTGCACAGCTGAAAAGGGGAAAGTAACTTTGATTTTAAGACTTTCCTTAATACACTTCCCCAAGCTACCATATTAGATGTGGATCATCACTGTGATGATTATCCTATATGGAAAACTGGAGTTTAAGACGCCAATTCTGCGACAACCCCCAAAATGTACAGCGTTAAAAATTCCAACTTATTAAGACATATTTAGAAGTAACTCTGAAGAGCCTGATAATCCTGGAGTCTGGCATAACATGTTAGGAGTTAAACAGAGCAACAGTCCTACATGTACAGCCGCAAATAAAGGGCCTGGATTACTTTATGCTAAATACACACCCATGAATTATCTTGAACTTACTGTGCCGTTATTAACTATTATCCTGGTACAATTGACTGTAGATATTTCTTTGCAATAATGAATAGTGGAAAATCAATACCATTTTACACATTTCAGCACTAATGAAATTAGAAAATGTTATGCTTAAAGCAGCCACAATGGCAGTAAGGCAGCAATGTAAGAAAGATGAACAGCTCCAGACTGAATGAGAATTGACCTCATTATTACATTCACACATAGTAGAGACAGACATTTATGGTGTACATCTCATCACATGGGACTCAAATGATTCCTATAGCCATAAAAAACCCCTTTGTTGACTAAACTAAAATATTTTCTTTTTTTAAAAGGAAATGCCATTTTCTCATGTCAATTATAAATAGCATATAGCATGTGATAGACTACTAGCATCACCGAATCCAGACAATCACAATCACTTTACTGTACATAAAACGAAAACAGAGCTCTCCGGCTATAAACCCTTCCAGTACTAGGAATATGTGTATGAATTAATATAATTAAATGCCTTGCTATAGCAGCTGTGATTTTACATACAGGCAGCACCATAGATGTAAACATGTAGGTACAAAGACTCATTCACACAGGACAGGGTTTAGATATTTAGATGCATTTAAATTAGGGAAAAGGTGGTGGCAAATTCCCTGCATAAAATGAACCATAAGATGACAATCTTCCCTTAGGGAAAGGTCCAGATATTGGCACTATACACTGCAGAGGCTGGGAGCGATAATATTTGCAGGAGAGCCTGCAGCTAGCCTATTGGCTGGTTGCAGTCTCTCTCTGATTCGCTGTGTCTCCTGTAAATCTCAAAAGGAGACCCATGCAGCCAGCCTATTGTCTGGCTGCAAACACCCAATTTATGAATGAAAAAGATAGTGTGAGAGGTTCTGCAGCATGGTGCTGAACCTCTCACAGCGACAGGCTGCAAAGCGCTGTCATAGAACACACAGAGGAAGAGAGAAAACTAAGTCCTCTCTCTCTCCCTCTCTTGGGTCCACTGTCACATCACTGTAGAATCTCAGGCAGAAGATATCGGGAGCTTGCTTTAAATCAAACATGTCAAAAGATGAAATAATTGTACCATAGCGTTTCTGGTTCGTTTATTTGCCGGTTTAAAAATTGATCTGTCCAACTAACTACAGCGATTACTTGCCCGATTACCCTATAACTGGAAGATCGGGCCAATTGCTCTAGTGTATGGCCAGCTTTAGACATATTTAGACATCTCCTGCTATATATATCCTTTAGAGCACCAAGTTAATACCACCATTAAGAAGTCTATTATACCCCACAATCAGGGCCAGATTTATATGACAAGCCGCCCCTAGGAACAAAAGTATTCCCCATCCCCTTCCCAATCCCTGTGCTCGCTGAACTTCTAGGGCAGACCACAAAAGCTCCATATTCACACTCAGTAGAGTCAGGAGTCCTCTATCAAGGATCATTTGTGACTCAAGATTGTTGGATGGAGCCCCAGTAGGTTGAACCCAGTACAAGTCCTCCTTTTGTATGTCTGACTTAACAATGGATTAAGCACAATCAGCAGAACATCAGCCAACTGGTAGTGGTTAGCTACAGCTGCAGATGGACTCAAGGTATCACTGTATCAGTCAACGAGCACCTGTATGAAATGCTTTTTCTAAGCACTTACATCCACAATTGGGGTATCAGGTTTGTGTGGATCTAGACCAGGCATGTGAAACTCATGGGCCACATGTGGCCCAAAAGCTTTTATTTTGCAGCCCCATCTAACAAAGGAAAGCAGGTCCAGCGATGGATACTGAAGAGGGTCTGCTATCAGCTGCCTCAGCAGTTACACAAGATGGCTGATAGCAAAGATCTTTTTTTTATTTTTTATTATGAGCTGGAGCCATATGAATAGGGAATACTAGGGAGCTGAAGCCATATGAATAGGGAATACTAGGGAGCTGGAGCCATATGAATGAGGAATACTGGGGAGCTGGAGCCAAATGAATTAGGAATACTAGGGAGATGTAGCTATATGAATAGGGAATACTAGGGAGCTGGGGCCATATGAATGAGGAATACTGGGGAGCTGGAGCCATATGAATGAGGAATACTGGGGAGCTGGAGCCAAATGAATGGGGAATACTAGGGAGCTGAAGCCGAATGAATAGGGAATACTAGGGAGCTGGAGCCAAATGAATAGGGAATATTAGGGAGTTGGAGCCATATGAATAAGGAATACTAGGGAGCTGGAACCATATGAATAGGGAATACTAGGGAGCTGGAACCATATGAATGGGGAATACTGGGAGCTGGAGAGACATGATGAATAATACTGGGAGCTAGAGAGATATGATGGGGGCTACTAGGAGCTGGAGAAACATGATGGGGAATACTGGGAGCTGGAGACACATAAATGGGAATTCTGGGGAAGCTGGAGGCGCATATTGGAGAATGCATATGAGAATTTTTATTCTTCTTGCGGCCCACAGAATCTTAGACTTTGATTTTTTTTTTTTTCCAATTCTGGTTTTGAGTTTGACATGCCTGATCTATACTGCGGCCAAATTGTATCCCAATATACCTAGCCTGTTACATTAAAAGGTATGAAATTGCAGAGCTATTTGCAGCTATCATTGCAGAGCGATTCAGATTTGAGTGTAGCTAGGAAGACAGGCAATATAGAAGATAAAAAACCTCTAGAATATAATATATACCAAAATGTTACTGACAGTTCCGTCAGTCAAGGCAATTCAGAATCTGGGGCCAGACATATATGCAAGGACTCTGGGCGATTATATGCAAATGCACAGACACTTCATTACTTGTTGCTAGTCCATTTCCATAAGAATCCTTTTAAGCTTATGACTTCTGTAGGCCAGATCTGTTATAGTGATTGAATACCTTGCCGTGATTGCTATGTAAGAGAGATTATATAAAGCAGACATCAGTCAAACAAGCTTAACGCCAGCAACATACTTACAATCAGTAGCATTGGCATGATCTGCATGGAAAGAAAATTCACTCTTAATCAAGAACATCACTATATATTAATTATATACTAATAAAGTGTCAAACATTTTACAGTTCTGTAAACCAGTATTGCCAACTCTCCTGTAATATCCGGTAGACTCCGGAAAGTCGAGAATTACTCCTGGTATTCAGGGAGAGCAGCCCACAATGGGCTTGAGGCTGTGAGTTTATGCAAATCAGGGCCACAAGTTCTGCCCCCTGTCTAGCAATACTCTAATTCCTAGTAACACTATGAATAGTGGTGCAGGGGGTGGGGCTTCCATACGTAATTTGCATACATTACATCATTACCAAAATGCCCCACTCCCAAAATGGCATCTGTTTATTTCCTCCCACATCTCCCAACATATACATGTTAATTTACATTCAATGACATGGGGGAGGAAGGGGGGGGGAGTAAAACTCCTTGGTTACCTTAACTAATTGGAATTTTATTCAGCTTTAATATATTTGTTTGTTTAATTATTTGCCTCTGTACAATATTGCTATATAATACTCAGAATTATAGAACCCAATGTATATATGTTTAAAGTCCATATACTGGGGTTGGATGGGGTTGGAACACAGGGAGCAAGGGGAGTCCCGCCTCTCCCCAAAATCTGAGCAGAGGAAGTTCTGGGGATACTATTGATTGTGGCATAAGAATGTAGACAGTGGATATTAATGTTTCATAATCATGTGACCTGTGAGGCACATACAATGATCGGGTCATATTTGATGATTTAGTAGAGCCAAAATCAAATGATATTCCTGCCCAATCTAAAGTATAAAAATTGTGTGATGCTTCTGACACACACACACACACACACACACACACACACACACACACACACACACCCCTATTTGGGGAATGAATCAATTCACAGTTAATATTTTGTCTATACTAATCTACCAGGTTCTTTTTGTATTCAAATTAATTCAACCTATAAAATATCTTTACCTACTTCTTGTACACGCAGTGTGCGGTTTTTGCCATCTGACAACTGCTTCCAGATAATGGTTGAGGCCTTAAAGTTTTGTCTATAGAAATATCTGTGCCAATGTATGCCTTATTTCATAATGTCTATCTAGCAGGGGTGTTCCTAGATCTTTGATTATTCCAGAACAAGGCAATATTTTATTTTATACTATGCTGAGATAACATAAATGATGCAATGACTGGCAGTTCATGTTGGAACTTGTAGTTGAGGAGTCCTATAAAACTCTGCAAATGGTCCAAAAAAACACTAGGGGGTATATTTAAAGAGGAAAAGTTAAGGCATTGTGCATAGCAACCAGATTCTAGATAGACAATAAATAGTACATTTTACAAAATAACTGCAAGAACTTTATTGGTTGCTATAAGCAACATCTCCACTTTTTCTTTTTAGATGCTCCATTAAATATTCCCCTAAAAGGCATATATAATGAGTGAGAGAAGTGTAAAACTATCTACCAGAAAAATACTTTTTACAGTATAGCAATCTACACACACACATCAGTACAATAGCACAGTGGCAGTTAAGTATCTCTATATGATAATTGTCCTGTTATTACCTAATTAGATACCTAAAACAGGTCATAAATGTTTAATCTAAAATGAAAAGGCAAGGACTGTGTGTGACAAGAAGATTATTGCGCTATAAGAAAAGAGCAGGCGGTAATGTAAGTGCAGTTAACTCAATTACAGGTAAGTCAGGCAATGTAATACATTCATAGAGCTCCCATGGATATCACGCATGATTATAATAAAATTGTCCTCAATCTATCCCCTCTTGAGAACATCGGACCGTATTCAGACTTTAGAGTTAGCTGAGGACAGAACCGCACCTAACTCACCCGTCCTGCCCTATCCCGCCCCCATTTTTAGAAACCTTATGGCACTTAAGCGTGACAAAGTTGTATTTTAGATTTTATTTTCTATATTCTATTTATGGTTTTGAGTTTGACATGCCTGATCCAAACTGTGTCCCACTATACCTAGCCTGTTACATTAAAAGGCATGAAATTGCAGAGCTATGTGCAGCTATCATCGCAGAGCGATTCAGATTTGAGTGTAGTTAGGAAGACACAATATAGCAGATAATAGCAGACAGCGTATATGGCGCATGCCTAGTAGGTCATTTTGGGAGATTCCGCACTTAAGAAGCCAGAACATCTTAAGTGTCAGTCCGACCCATCATTATTTATTAATAAAATGTCATACATTTCACAGTTCTATAAAGCAGGATTGATGACTCTCCTGGAATATTTGGAGACAAATTTCCCACAACGTGCTTGAGACGCTCAAAAGTGGGATAAGTTTTATATACCAATTACAGTACATGCAGGGATTCACACTTCAAGCTATCAGCGATAGGAGGGGTTCCCCCAGTTCTTGCGCGGATGTGAGGATACGGCATTTGGATCTTATAATCCTGCCGTTTGTTCTTTCACCTATGAATCATGTGTAAAATCCCTTTCACATCACCACCAAAATCCCGGTGTAAAACCACCCTTTCTCAAAATCCCGGTTATTTGGTGGTGATGTGAAACCACCCTTTCTAAAAATCCAAGCTCTAATGACCCAGGAAAATAGAAGGGTTTTCCCCGGGCAGGGTGGTAATGTGAAAGGTCCAGGGTTGTTTTTCAACCTGGGTTTTTTCACATTGCCTCCCGATTGGTTAATTTGTTTACTGTTGCCATAGCATAGTGCTGGAGTATTAATAAAAAATAAAAAATGGCAATGCATAGGGCATGCTGATACTTGTAGTGCTACAAACACCAGCATGCCCAAGCTTGCCAGGGCATGTTGGTGCTTGAAAAACCACAAGTGCCAGCATGACCTGTGGTAAACACAAAATAGTAATGCCCCTCCTAGCTACATAATAAAATATCGGGCTGGCCCTTAACATAAAAAAATATACTTAACATTTAATGACCCTAATACAAAAAAAAAGGAAAAAAATTACATTTAATACTGCTAATATAAAAATATATTAAATACATTAAATAAGGGGGGCGTGGCCTGACGCTGCAAGTGATCGGACGCGCTGTAGCTGAGCTCCGGCGCCATCGACCCTAATTTAGGTGGAATTTCACTTTAAATGATTAATAAAAAGAAGTACTTACCAACTTGTATGGGATCCAATCTTCTAAGCTTTTAATCCAGGGGGGAGGTCTTTGCAAACAAAAACCCCCAAAAAAACAAAAAAAAACCCTTGAAGAGAGATGATACTTATGACCTGCTCTGCTGTCATTGGGTCCTATTTATACCCTTGGCCAGTGTGGGAAATCCCATTTGAAACTCAGTAAATCCAGTAATTTACAGGATCCCGAGCAGCATGGATTCACTGGGGGCTGGGGGAAGATCATTTCAAACAAATCTTATCGAATTTTTTGACTGTGTCAGTAAAGTATTAGATCGGTTGCAGTCCCCGATTAGAATTTGTCATTTCCGAAACAGGGACGTCTGAAAGTTTCTTTTCAGATGTCTCTATTTCGAATACTTACCAGTTTCTAATTTTGCCGATCGGCATACTTCACCCATTCTCATTTGCAAACTCTGCCGCCGTCGATATCGCCGGACCGAGGGAAAGGTGAGTAACCTCTTCGTGCGGGGTAGGGAGGGTTAGGGTCAGGCTGCAGGGGAGGGAGCATTAGGGTCAGGCTGCAGGGAAGGGACAATTAGGGTTAAACTGCGGGAGATGGTGGGTTAGGGTCAGGCTGCAAGGAAGTGAGGGTTAGGGTTAGAATTTGGGAAAGGAGTGGGAGATTTTAACTTAATTTTCGGAGCCCCGAAAGCTCATTGCTCCGTGGATTGATTGCAATGCCTCATCGAGACTATGCCTATCGAAATAGGGCCGTTCTACAGGGGGAGCTGTAGACATAGCTTATCTAGATTTTAGTAAGGCTTTTGACACTGTGCCACTCCGCAGACTGTTAAATAAGCTGGAAACTTTGGGATTGGACTTAAAGATAGTTGCATGAATGCGATCTTGGTTACAGGATAGACAATAGAGGATTTTAGTAAATGGAATCCCTTCTGGCAATGGTAAGGTAACCAGAGGAGTACCCCAGGGTACTGTACTTTGACCAGGGCTATTTAATATCTTTATAGGTGATATTGCCTGTGGTATCAAGGGGAAAATATACCTTTTTGCAGATTACACAAAGATATGTAAGAGGGTAGACATGCCAGGAGGAATACGCAAAATGAGGGATGATCTAGGTAGACTGGAGGAATGGTCAAGAGTGTGGCAGTTTAATGCCAAAAAATGCAAAATCATGCACTTGGGACGCAAAAACCCAAAATCTCAATATAACATTAATGGCATTACATTAGAAACTACTGAGGAGGAAATGGATCTAGGAATCATTATTTCATGTGACTTAAAGGTAGCCAAGGAATGTAACAAAGCAATGAAAAAGGTGTCGGATGCTTGGTTGCAGAGGGAGAAGAATAAATAGCAGAAGGAGTGATGTAGTAATGCCCCTTATAGACTGTTAGTACGACCTCACCTAGAATACTGTGTTCAGTTCTGGTGGTCATATCTCTAGAAAGGGATGTTGGTCCCCGTAGCGATTAGCCCTATTTCAATAGAGCCGTTCGCTCCCAGCCAGTTCCGAAATGGCTGAGATATCGATTGCTTATGCCTCAATGAGGCATATCAATCGATCCTCGGAGCATCGTGTTCGAGGAGAAAATGTGCGTAAACACTACTTCACTGAAAGGGTGATAGATAAGTGGAACAGCCTGAGGTGGTTGAGACTAACACAGTAGAACAGTTTAAACATATTAATAGATAAATATAAGGATTTCCTAACTCTCACACTAAATTGAGGGTAAAATAGGGTCTAGGGTCTGTATAGTTTTAAATAAACAACTGGGCAGACTGGATGGGCCATGTAGCTCTTATCTGCTTTCACTTTCTATGTTCTATGACATAGAATCTGTTAATACATTGTAAGCTAGTCAATGCATGTGTTGAGGATTCAAGGATAAGATATAGAGGACTGTATGAGTTGACCTTAATGTATTAGTCACAGTTGCAGAGTTTGATATTTCACCATCTGTTGTAAAGTAACAGGATTTTCTAACAACAAAACATGTTGAATTGTAGAAAATAAAGAGTGTGTATACAACATTCATAACAATGGGCAGAGCTATATAAGAATGGAAGGGAAATATGCCAATCACAGATGATATTCCGAGATAGAAGATATGTCTTCTCTATCATATGTGGAATGTCCCACTGGACTACACTCTTGGACCTAGACTAATATGAACTCATGAAATGACAATGCTTAATGATGATGATCATAATAATAATAATAATAATAATAATAGTAATAATAATAATAATGGGCCTGATTCACACATAAGAATCTGCGGCTTCTTAAGCGCGTATCTGGCCAAAATGACCTACTGCGCATGTGTGGTACGTCATTTATGCTATCTATGTAGCCGATCGGCACGTAGATAGTGTAGGTTTGGTCTTTACAGACCGCATGCAGGGATTTACATCCCATGAGGCGGCGTAATGCCGCCTCGGGGCGTTTTTAGGAAGAAGTGGGAGGGGGAGGTATTTAGATTACCTGGGGAGGGAGGCGGGGAGGTGCAATGCCCGTATGGACATTGCACGGAGACTTAAGGTAGCTCTTTGGCACTCGTAAGTGCCATAAGATACCTAAAAACGGGGGTGGGACTGAAGAGTGAGTTTGGTGCGCAGCTGCACTCACCTAACTCACTCTTAAGTGTGAATCAGGCCCAATGTTGATAATAATAATAATAATTAATGATAATAATAATAATGCTAATTATAATAATTGTAAGCCCACCAAGTCTCAAGCTTGTTGCCAATCATTGCTCTGCATTGTTGTTCCTGTCATCTGGGTCACTGTATTTAAAGACTATGAATATCAGTCTCTGTGATTTATTACCATTAAATTTACACAACAAAATATTTCTCTTAGAAAAGATTGTCAGAAAACTATAAAAACACATGTGAGAAGACTTTGACGTGTCATCTACCACACCATATCTTGCAGGGCAATCAAATCGCACTGGTATCCGGGAATGGACAAGTGGGAGGTGGAGTCCATTCCCGGATACCAGTGCGATTTGATTGTGGACACCAGCCCATTCCTCACGGTCTACCGGCTTGTTCCAGACCATCAGCCGGCCTGTGTACGCGGCGGGGACGCCCGCCGGCGATACAATTATAAATACACGGAACTGTATTCTCTTCATCACTACCGATGGGACTTCAAACCACTATACCACACTACAATGGGCTCTATTTACAGAGTTCATTTTGGAGTGAGAGGGGCAGTTTTCAATAGAAAACTGCCCTTATCGCTTCAAAATGTCCTTTCTCATATTTAAAAACCCTGCATCGCCAGTGGAAACTATCGTTTCCATGACGATGCAGGACTCCTTCTCCTGCCATCACTGGGCC
>WWET01000817.1:406033-416044 GCA_011038615.1 Limnodynastes dumerilii | reverse complement strand
CAGCCCCACCCCACCCCCCCCCCCCCCTGCAGCTTGACCCTAATCTGCACAGATAGTTTACTCACCTGTTCATGGCCCGGCGACAGCAGCGACAGAGGTGAGGTGGAGGAATATTGCAGACGCCGGAAAGATAACGGTAACTGTGAAAGTGAACGGCATACTCACCCATTCACAAAAAAAAGTAGAAAGCGGTAAGTATTCGAAAATGGGACTTTCAAAAAGAAACTTTCGGAAGTCCCATTTTCGGCAATTAGACTCTCGTACCGGAGAATGTAACCGCTGTCCTCTATCAGAGCTTCTGTAGACAGAAGTAAGTTAAGTAAGTGCAGAATCTCTGTGTGTATTTTTACAACTGGATATACTGCATATGCTCAGAACTCAAACATACACATGGAAACCATGGCTGACATGGACAGTTGACTTAGGACCAATTCACATATCAACACGGAATGAGTCCCGCATGCATGGCTAGAGGAGCAAGACTCTTAAAGCAAATGAGCAGCACACGGGCTACTAATGTACAGTATGGGCGTTCCTCTAGAGTTAGGACTGATTCACAAGTGCTAGTACCTTGCGGAATTATACATACACACATAAAAAGATAAGCTAGCCCTCTGCTACTCTTAAGTTGATTTATGTATGGTTTCGTGCTTGCCTTTGCAACTTGTATATATGTTTTTAATACCATTAGACCTTTAACACTATAGAAAACATTTATATTGTCATCAATTTAAATATTTGTATATTTTTTATTAAATAAAACATTAAAATAATGTTTTTATAAAAAGTTGATTACAATGATTTTTCTAAATTGCTGTTTGTAAAAAAACAAAACAGAAAATAAATAAACATAATTGTACACGAAAGTATATAGAGATCTATTAGCATACATTACATAGTTAGTTAGTTGCACCCAGGCACATTGCAATCACCTGATATTATATGGCGGATGCTAGGATGCAGTGTGTATAATATGGTGGACACTAGGATGCAATATGTATTATATGGCATATGCAAGGATGCAGTGGTGGACGCTAGGATGTAGTGTTTAATATATGGCGGACGCTAGGATGCAATATGTATTATATGGCATACGCAAGGATGCAATGGTGGACGCTAGGATGTAGTGTTTAATATATGGCGGACGCTAGGGTGCAGTGTGTATTATATGGCAGATGCTAGGATGCAGTGTGTATTATATGGCAGATTCTAGGATGCAGTGTGTATTATATGTCAGATGCTAGGATGCAGTGTGTATTATATGGCAGATGCTAGGATGCAGTGTGTATTATATGGTGGATTCTAGGATGCAGTGTTTATTATATGGCAGATCTAGGATGCAGTGTGTATTATATGGCAGATTCTAAGATGCAGTGTTTATCATATGGTGGACGCTAAATGCAGTGTGTATTATATGGCGGATTCTAGGATGCAGTGTGTATCATATGTTGGACACTAGGATGCAGTGTGTATCATATGGTGGACGCTAGGATGCAGAGTTTATTATATGGCGGATTCTAGAATGCAGTGTGTATTATATGGCAGATGCTAGGATGCAGTATGTATTATATGGTGGATTCTAGGTTGAAGTGTGTATTATGGTGGTCACCAGGATACAGGACTAGAAGGCACAAATTTGTAGAAGTGCGTTGTACAGATTAGCACCAGCCTTGATTATATTAATAAAGAAGCATGGCATGGCATATGTGTTAATGTGTTGTTAATAACAAATAATTATTGAATGTAAGATGCAACTTTTTTAGCTCAGCACTAAAAGGGATTTAAATCAGCAGTGAGATCAGGTTGGTACACAATGGTATGCCATAAGGCTACATACATTTCCAAGTACCTATACTGTGACACATCTAAATTTTTAGATACTGATCATACCCATAGAAAATCCCTTGCATTCATAATGTACTAATTAAGTAATGATGCCGACAAATATTATAAAGTGAAATGTTATTATAATGGCACACTTTGATCGACAAGAAAATGGTCAAGGTTAGTGACTTGAGCTATTTGTATGACATTAATCATATATTGAGTGAGTGAATGAGTGAAAATAATTGTAACACTTTTGTATAAACTGACACTTTTGATCCCTATAAAATCATATCATTATTGACATTTTTTGTGGAGAAAAATAGCAGAGGTGAAGAACAATCTGCAATTTAGAGATAAAACCAGGACCTATTTTAGAAGACAGACTAAAAACATTCACTTTAATGACATTGAACAGTAATGTGCTGTTTACTCATTTACAGTTTACTAACATATATAAAATATAGAGGTGTCTCTCTAGTGCAAATTGCTTGATGAGAGCAGGTGATCCACCTTGGCACACAGGTGCAGAACCCTGGACCAATCAGGAAAGCCCTTTCATTTAGGACGCTGTTAATGATCGTCTCTGAGACCTATTTATGTTTTGTTTTCTTTTTAATAGAGGATAGTCTGTGGTATTATTTAAACATAAATGAAAATAACACAACCTTTGTACCGCAGTGAAGACGTGGTATTCACGAGACATGGGAAAGGAGCTCTGACAGCATGGTTCTATTTTAATACTTTATTACAACAGATAATCAGTCATTAACATTGGCTTGGGAACAGCACAGAGGTAATATTGTTTATTAGAACACTCGGAAAACCACTAATAACAGAGTTTATTCAGATAAACCCCATACTACTGACATCATGTAGAGGAGCCACTCCCAACACGTTAAACAGCCCTATCTCCATGCAACTGGCAACCATTTCCTTTGTTATCTCTCCTGACTGGTAGGAGGAAACGGATGCTGCCAGAGAGCTCTGACATACAGGGTGTTGCTGGAGAGACTATGCTCTGCCTACTCGACTTATTAGCATGCAAGACAAACAGGCAGAGCCTGCTACCTCTACTTCAGCCCTCCCAGCCCTTCATTCTGCAAGGAAGATCTAACAATGTGTAAGGGGAGCAGCAGAGGGAAGATGGCTCATCCCATAGATGCTGCGTATGGAGCGTGCAAAAAGTCACTCCTATAGCGGAACAATGCACAGAGGTGTTTGCTTTAGGACATACTGTTAAAAATAAATACATTATAAATAAATAAATAGCAGCAACAATAACCCAACAATACCTAACCTAACAATAACATCAATGAAATAAGCAAACCCCTTTGTCATCAACATGAAACTCTGTTTCTCTATACTGTGATGCTTGCTGTCATGTTCTCTAGCCATGCATAGAAAGTGTTTTCCTGGTTGTTGAATGGGTATTTGGCAAGATTTTCAGTGAACACGCTGTCAGATGTATTTAAGATTAATGGACTGTATTCACAGGTAAAAGTGAGTTAAGGTGTGGCCGTGTTCACATCTAACTCACCCGTCCTGCCCCACAACCACTTAAGAGTGCCATAAGGCTTCCTTAAGTACAATAGATAGTCTTCTCCACCTTGACAAATTACAGTCTATTTCCAATGCTCGTCTCTTTACATCTACTACTAATACTCTATCTCAGCAGTGGTTCAACTGTATTAACTGACCAATCCACTTAATACGGTATTAAGTGTATTGGTCAGTCTGATACAGCTGTAACACTACTGAGATAGAGAATTAATAATACCTACAGTCAGGCGTGTAGCGTGGGCGGAGCTGGTACTACTGGATTCCAGTGAACAAAGAGCTGCCACCGGGAAACATCTATGCTTTCTGTGACTGGGAGCTGCTGCATAGGCTTGAAAAAAGACAAGGTAAGTAAAGAGGAAGGGATAGAGGTATAGAGGGGAAGGAGACAAGGAAGTAGATATGTAATGGAGGCAACAAAGGGAGATATTTAACAGAGGGGGTGCAGTATGGGAGATGTGTAATGGAAGGGATAGGGCAGGAGGGAAACATGTTATGGAGAGAGGACAGGGAGTGAGATGTGTCATGGCTTGGGAACATAGAGAGAGATGCGTTAAGGATGGGGGACAGATAGGGAGATGTGTAATGTAGAGAAGAAAAAAGTACTTAATTGTGCTTGATTTGCTAGTAAGCTTACAGCTGACAGAAGCACTATTTCAGTTATTTCTCCACATACATGATCTATGTTCATATGGCAGACTATAAAGATAACATCTTCTGCAATCAACTACTGAATACTACAAGAGTGTGTAGCAATATCAGCAGAGAGATAAGCACACTGCATACTAACTAACAGATCTAGCAATATTGAAGACATTCAGTGAACTTGTGTAAAAGGCATTATGAGACTGACTGATATGAAAATAGTGACTACCAGGAAAGTAAAAATAAATCAACCTCAATAAATCACACACTGCGTGCAGGATTAAGAGGGAGGCAGCGTTGACTTATCGTAATAGTGTAATAATGACAGGCATGTAATCAGTGATATATGGTTATGTCTTGTAGAATGGGACCACACACACAAGCAACTGTGATAAGAGAGTACAGTATGAATGCATTCACAAGGAAAGAAAACCTCAGGGCAGTCTCAGCAGAACAGAGGACAGTTTTACTCTGTTCTTCTGTTTATGCCATATATCAATGTCATACATGAGAGTCTATTCACCACTGCTCCTGACTGGGGATGAAGAGGAGGTCAGCACAGCCAGTATGTATGGAGAGGAAGCCACAGTATGATTAATAACAGCAACTATGATCTGCTTTAAATAATACTTCTGGCATTCTAAATCATTATTATTAATTGTTTTGTTTTTTCCATGTGTACTCTTGACTTTTTATACCTCACAAGTAATCCTACTACAAATTAAAATGCAACAGGAATCAGACAATAAAGATGCAGAAATCCACAGAGGCTGTAACATCGCAGTTACATCTGATTTGTCATTATAGCTAGGACAGTAGGGCCCATATAGTTACTCTTTTTTTTACTCATGACAAAGTAACCACTTGTGTTTCCAAGCACAGGTACAAAATCACCAGACTTATGCCAAATGGTCGCTTTCCACTGCAAAGATCCCACTTTGGATCTCTCTTGCCGCTTGGAGCTCTGAGTGCAGCAGATGCAGGGGTCTGGATCCGGTCTAAAATCACTAAATACACAAAGTCGTATATAGAAAATTAAGGACAAATGAAAAATGTTGCCTGTCCCTTAACAATGAACCAGTAACCAATTATACTTTCAATCGTCACTTTAGCTTTGCGCCATGAGAGACTTCCCCTAACGCACACCCCTAGATACTGCAATGAGTACACCACACTTTACAAAGCTGCTGGATAAGAACTAGGACAATCATAGCTCAATGGCAAATGGCACTGCACACAGATGAATTGCTGTATAACACTGAAAGAAGTAACTGCCTCATTCTAGATTAACGTAAAAACAGTCAGATCCAAGTTTCTTAAGATTTGCCAATGTTGACTTATTGTAACAAGTGCGGACTCTGGACAAAGAGAAAAGTAGCAAGATGTTGCCAGACAAAGCTAATCATGCAGACTATCCCAGTGACTGGTGTCTTACATCCATTAATGTTTGACAGAGCATTCTAGAGGCCAGCGTTTTACCCAAAGTTAAATAAGTTTATTTACCTATGTGTGAAATCCAGTAAACAGCAGAGAGGGTATAATGGCAATACTTAGCCCAATGCATCCCTCTTGTCACAAATTCACGTTTGCCATTTGCTTTAAATTCTACTATAAAAGGTCATGGGCCAGATTTACTAAGCTGCCGGAAAGGAAAAGTAGAGATGTTGCCCATAGCAACCGATCAGATTCTAACGCTCACTTTTCTATTGCATATTAAAAAATATCAGCTGGAATGTGATTGGCTGCTATGGGCTACATCTCCCATGTTCTTTCTCGCAGCTTAGTAAATCTGGCCTCATAGGTCACTGAAGTTTAATAAATGTAAAATAAACATATTAATACGCACCAAAATGTCCAGACATGCTGCTTTTAGTAGAGTGATCTGATCTGCAATGGTCAAACTGGTAAAGCCAGGTAATCGCTTTGCAAATTCCACTATTTTAATAATGCACTTTGTTGCAAGTTCGCTAAATTTGTCCCACAGTCCAAGATCTAGCCGCACGCGATGATCAGCACTGGAATTCTGCGGAACACAAAGGAAGAATAACATTTGCTGAATTTTGTGAAATAAAATGTAAATATCAACATTTCAATATCTTTATATAACCCATCATATGTATACTATTTAGCTTTATCACTATAATAGCACATTTACATGGCTTACCAAACCTGAAGCCTGCACTAAGTGTGGTTTTTACTTTGGCTGTTAGTAAGTTGTTAGTATAATAGCACATAGGTATTTACTTGTTTTTGGTAAATAATGGAATAGTTCACAAAAGACAAAGAGACAAAAGAACATGCAGAAAATGCTTTTTTTAACCATTACTTAGTTCTATTTTTTTTACTTTAAGATTATCCCCCTTCATAATAAATTGCAGCATTATCTGCTATTAGTTGTGTTCTAAGACACAGGAACAACGCTGAGGTCTTTCAATATGGAACAGAAGTCCTAGTGGTGACCTTCCAATGATTTTGTATCATTCCATCTAAGGGAGAAACTACACAGGCTTCTGGTTAAATAGGATCCAGCTAGAGATCATGTACCACACATATATTGCCACCTCATAAAAACGTTTCAAAGGGAACAAAGAGTCCCAGGGTGAGGTTTGGGGCAGATGAAGTTGGGTCAGTCACAGCCGTTATAAAATCAGTCAGTTATGACACAAGATTGATTGCTATGGTGAATAGAAATAAGAAAGACAGAATCTTATAACTAAAAAAAAGTCATAAAAGAAGACATTATAAGTGGTTTGCAGAAAGAAGATTAATGAAAGCTGTTACAGGGATATTCACTACAGGGAGAACAATGCTGATTCCATAAATTGTCAATTTATTATATGGGAAAGAAAAGAACAAATAAGGACCATTACTTTTAAAAGAATAATAGTTTAGTTACAATTATGCAAATACACACACATAATAAATACACATGGTATACACTAGGGTTCTGATCTAGAGCAGAACATATACCCAGCAGCATAGCGTAGCGTATCTCTGCGTACTGTTCTACTACGCATGCTCCGAAAAAATGTGCACGCAATTATAGTGATCCAGACCTGACCGCTTATTATTGGAGAGGTGTTTCAAGGGAGGGAATGGGTTGTGGGACATAGCATGCCCTTACTGTACATAAAGTACATAAAGTACAGCAAGGGCATGCTCACACAATCCACCCTCCAGCACACATGTAATTAAGCAGCGTTACAGCTAAACATGGCAAAGGGCATGGCTAAGTCCAAGAAGCTGCTGCTAGCTGACACTCCACAGCTTATAACGGACACTTGCATTAGTATTTCACCTCTATACGCTAAAGGTATGAGAATGCTGTTTATGTACTGCAGTGTGTTATTAAAAAGCATTTATTATTTATTTTGAAGCTAATTTAATTCACTGCTATATATTTAGTACAATCACATTGTCACTTAAGCCCTCACACAAAGCATAATCCCCATTTCCACTATAAATGACAGTGTAGTCCCTGCACTTGCATTTGAATTGCTGGGGAAAGGGAACGTATCTGGAAGTGTGGCAGCATTTTGCTTGGCGGTACTGTGTCTGTATGTAATCCACCATGCTAACTAGATAGTTGGGTGCATGTCTGTGTCCTGTATATTTGTGTTTTGCGGAATGTAGGATGTGTTTTGCTCTGGATCAGCCCAAAAATAACTACATAAACTGAACATGAATCATAATAATTTTTAAACATATGCTAATAACAGGAATGTTATGGAATTTATATTGAAATGTCTGGCAGCTAATATCCTTACAAAGTACATCAAGGAGGAGCTGGGCGGTTCACTTGCACAGCACTCTAACCATCTGTCTGTGTGACTAAGTGCACTAGATATTGGGACACTTAGGATTATGATGGCACTAGGTATAAACTTGCCTACGTGTGGCTATTAGAGGTCTTGCTGTGTCAAGATCGGTACAAGACAGATGTATTTCAACAGCTTCACTAACAATTACTTTTTCTTTGTTGCTGAGAATAAACCTGCAATTTCCATCATATAATATCCCGGCCATGGCAGCTGATAAATATAAAATCTTTGTGGTGAGAGTGTACAGGTTAAGGACCGCTCTGTCACAAGATTTATCAATGCAAAGCGCTGGATGCTGAAACGCTTTTTCTAGAGACTGAGGGTAGCAGGTTAACAGCCGTCTCTGTGCCCTTTAAGACATTCCTCCCAGTAAGCGAGCATGTACATTTTTCAGATTTATTTTATTTAATCCTGAAAGACCTGGGCAAAATGCAGCCCATCAAGAGGAAATGAGATCAGAGAAGGGAAAGAAAAATCAAGATGTGCAGTCATTCGGGCTGTAATTAAATTTAATAGCCAGTTTATCCAGTCCATAGAAATAGTGCATGGTAAAGAGATACACAATGCAGAGCCTACAGCAGGAAATCATTTGGCAATAGTTTATCCATCTGGAAAAAAAGACATTTGCATGAAACCAGCAAGTGTGAACAAAATATTCATCAGTATTATATGAGATTACTTTATCATGCCATTGAGTTTGACACATATTCTATTACACATAATGCAAAGGTATCCCACACAAAATGCAAATGTAATCGCCATACCTAGAAGACAGACAGGGAGAGGGGTGTCTGGGCATTAGGAAATATCACACATGTTTCTTTGTAGCCTGTAGTGTGGTTACACTGTAGTATCTGTCCTTTTTACTGAAATGGAATGTCCCTTTCCATATTTTACCAATGTGTGTACCCAGAAAGAGGGATTTAGCCCAACATGAGACTGCTATTTAGCAAACTAATGTTCACCAAGCATTATAAGTTGATATATCATTCATAGTACAGAATCATTGCCCTTTATGGAACATCTATATTTGTTAACCTTATTGCTGCTGGGGACAATAGCCACAACATATAAAGCTCATACATTTTCAATAACCTGGTTCACAGCTGTAACAGACAACACAATTCAGATTTACCCATACAGATGAAATTAGTGTGTTTACATAACCCTATTTATACCTAAATTATAATGAGATAAATGTCATATACACAGATGAACTATGTATGGACAGTCAAGTTGATTTTATATTAAATGTTAATAAATATTAACATTAGGGACTAGATTTACTAAACTGCAGGAAAGGAAAAGTGGAGATGTTGCCTATAGCAACCAATCAAATTTTAGCTCCTATTACATACTTCTGAAAGTCAGCTAGAATCTGATAGGTTGCTATGGGCAACATCTCCACTTTTCCTTTTTGCAGTTTAGTAAATTTATCCCTAGGTGTTTTTACAGCATTAAATATAAAATGGGAACATGTTTTTCTGCAGTGGCTCAATTATTCATGAGAATGATGTGAACAAACTACTATTACCTGAATGCTTATATCATGTCATCAGGTCAGTACATAATCAACCAGACACTGCTACTGATTATAGTCATCCTTACAGCCATCCAGTAGACATCTTCTAAAAGATATATCTGTAGATGTGTCTGTGTCTAATGATGTTACTCTCACATGGACACACACTTACTGCACTCAATGTGTGCTTGTCATTTCCTGTCACTCACCATGCCATATCTTACAACGGAATGAGACACTGGTGAGCAATACACATAAAATAAATCCTGATACCTGTGTACACATTTTTGGTGCATATGCACATTACAAAATACACATTATTGCTGGCAATAATTCCCAATGTATATATGAGAATGCATCACTCCAGTGAGTTCACACAGCTGACACAAGAGCTCTCCTTAATAACCAGCTACCAACTTAATGCTAGAGTTCTGCTATGAGCATATTAGATTAATTTGACGGTTTAATTCAATACATTTTAGGTACTCAACCTTAAGTCTACCAAAACATCAGTGAAATTCATATAATCTAAGCCACAGCTGTACATGTCTGTCTGAAGGTCAATAGTAGGTCATACTGTACCGCTACTACCCTCACAAACACAGGTTAATATAGGTTAATACAGTATACCAATATATA
>WWET01000817.1:373264-392083 GCA_011038615.1 Limnodynastes dumerilii | reverse complement strand
GTGGTGTATTAGAAAGTTACACCATACCATTAACCAAAGACCCCAATGCAAATGCAGGGAAGTATGACATCAATTAGGAACTTACATACCCATCACAATTGTTTTGCTCCAGTCTTTAACGAATATTTCTTACATATGACTGGATCCTGATTTAATAGCTTTCCATATACTGTGAGTGGAAAATGGCGACATTCTTCATGTGTGTAATGCACTAAAACACCTCGGTATTAAGTTATTCTTTACTAAGGAATAATATTAAACTACTAAAAGTATACTGGCGATTGACCTGGCAGAAAATGAGATCGACAACAATTTTGGTGAATAAATATTTTTTACTTTAACTACAAATATTGATATCTTCTTTGCACTTTCTTGTCAGTGTTTTTAATAAGTACAATTTTTTTTATTCACATTCATGGAAAATATTAATTCATTTCTACTGTGTTCACAAGGTAATTTTTCTGACAACATCTAATCCAATACAATCAATCATGTTACATTTTTTTAGTAGGTGAAAAAAAAAATAATACAATAGGACTTTGGGCCTGATCCTGAGCTACGGCCGCCGTCGCTAGTACGGCAGCCGTAGCTCTAATGCGCATGCGCCGGGCAGATGTTAGCACGCTCAGCGCTACATCGTTGATCTGGATCAGGCCCTTTGTCACCCCAGCTATTATTGAATTCAATAATACAGATAAAACTTTTCCCACTTTTTAGAAAAAAAAATATAAATAAGTTACATTCCGGAATCCCAAAGCAACAAAACATTGTAAATTCTACACCAATTCTAATCTATTTTACCTGAACAGTTTCAGTCTACCTCTTTCTTTCTCCTCTATCTGCCCTATAACTTCTACCTGCTCTTATACTATATTTTAAATGTACTATAAAAATACTATAATAATACAAATACACTTTACAAAGTCTTTAGAGTAATTATTGCAATTGGAAATTTCCTTTTTATCTCCCCAGTATCGAACTTGTTGTAAAAAATCACAGTACTTGACAATGAAACTCTGCGTTGCAAAATCCGGTCTCTAATCCACAACCAACATTTTCTGTGCACATTTTACAAATAACAAGAATTCATAGTACTATCCCAGCGATCTGCAGTCCGCACTTTACTTATATCAGCTGCTTGAGCCGAAAGAAATGAAATGCACCAGCCACTTTGAAAACACTTTTATACTTTAGAAGTTCATTAATACAGCTATAGATAGCATAAATCACTTTATCCTCAGAGCAACTATCCAAGTTTATTATAGAAACAGTATATTAATTTGCATTGCTCACTTCAAGGGCTTTAACATTTGAATGTGTCTCCTTAGCGATGCAATTGTACATAAGCACAAGTCACTTGTAGGCTTTTAATACCAATATTAGTCACCTTAATAATGTAAGTATATGTATGCACGAATCACTTTATTCACTGCTTAAAATTCAAGCCCATGGCTCAATGTGTACTGAAAGGCAACTTTGCTTCACAATTGTTACCATTACAGGCCTTGTAACAACTTTCTTTCTCCTCCTTTTCAAGGCTTGCTAACAGAACTCTCACACCTATATTCATTTTGCTCTGCACCTCGTCCGTCTGCTCACCCCCTCAGCTCCCTTTGACTGCTGCTTGGCTCCTGCTCCTCCAATATGTCAGCTTTCTACCTGTTCACTGCCTCAGCTTCCTCCGACTGCCGTTTTACACCAGCTCCTCAGCCACCGCAATATTCACTCTCTCTGGTCCTCTGCCGACAGCTGCTCCTCCAGATCTACCCCTTTCATTTTCTTCACTGCTCATCGCTACCTTTCTCCATCCCCACAACTCTCACTAGCAATATCTTTCTCCCTCACAAGCTCCTCCAGCCATTACGACCTTCAACAGCTCCCCTCAGCAACTGACAGACTCCCCAACTGCCTTAACCGCCTTTTTCTTACTGTCTCTCCTCGCACATCAAAACTTCCAGGCTCCCCCCACACTGTGGTTCACGTCCCCTCTTGCGCTGCGGCTCGCGTCTCACTCAGCTGGTGGTTGCTAAGCAACCACCCACACATGTCCACAAGCCTCCCTCGCGCTCGCAATGCAGCGAGCACGCTAGCCCCTGCACTGGGGTATCACATGTGCACATGTGAACACTACCGAATTCTAGTGCGGATCTGCATGAAGCAGACTTCTGTGCTGATGGCATACTTAAATCATGTCCGCATGGTGGGAGGTATTTATATAATACAGTAAGCACTTGATGAAACCCCTATGGATGGTTCTCATTTAGAAAGAAAATGGGGTTGGTGTATAAATGTTAAGGTAGGACCCTGCTGGTGGAAAACATTTAGGTGCAAGGGCAATGGCAAATTAATGAATATAAAACTAAATGCAGGAAACATTCTGGCTGATTAGTTTTATTTTTAAAGAGTTTTTTGTGTTATTTTGTTTTATTTTAGAGTTGTGCGACAAAACATCATCATCTAACTAATTCCATTAGCTAAAACTGTTTGTTGACACGCCCCAGTTTTCAGATTTCACTGGTACTATTTGGCCTACCTCTACCACCCAATGCAGGTATCACTGCTTTTTTCACAGACTATAATGACTAATGTAGTTCAAAATAGAAAGCAACATAAGAAATTGAAGCTTTTATTGCTGAAACATTAAGCGTCTTCTAAAACATTGCCAAATCATGCTATTTTGTGTCCTACAGACTTTGGAGGCTGACATGGAGATTCAAACTGTCAATCAATCTCCTGCTATTGTGAGCATTTTCATGAGCTAATATACTGTAAGCATACAAATGATAAATTTATGCATGGTTAGGCTGTGTTCAGGCCCCTTACAGACAAGCCTGGAATCCCTGGCAGGTACAACAAATGAATTACTATTCTTTCTGCAGTTGGATATAAAGCCATATTACAAAACTGAACCCTGACTGC
The DNA here is from genome assembly GCA_011038615.1 of Limnodynastes dumerilii. Lineage (NCBI taxonomy): Eukaryota > Metazoa > Chordata > Amphibia > Anura > Limnodynastidae > Limnodynastes > Limnodynastes dumerilii. The sequence goes on along the minus strand of WWET01000817.1, from coordinate 389,164 downwards.
GCTTAATATCAGGACTGGCTGCAGGTCTGAGAAAAACAAAATATGTGACCCTCTCTCCCCCTTACATTCAGCTACAGTTATATATAATATTTTTATTAAATATAAACAGAATTATAATTTATTGGGATAATAAAAACTATTTTACATAAGAGAAAGCCTAAAAAAATGAAATAGTGAAATATTACAAAATGATTTAAATTAATATAAATTTACTATATATGCCCCCATAAAATTGGTCCATGTCTCCATAATACAGCTCTATATTTCTCCCATAATACTACTCCATAATAATAGGGGTGACTCATTTATATTCACCCTTTAATAAATCGCTTTATTCCCCCTTAATTGTAATCACTTTTTCAATCATAATAAGGCTTTACATTTTGCACATAATATTGCTCTTTAATTCTTCCTTAATTATTCTCAAATTATTCCATATTCACAAGGGCTCTATTTCATATAGCACTCTATTTTACTATAATGGAGCGAACACAATGGCCTTTTATAGGGGGTCATTTGAACAATTATGGGGGGAGGATCTTATATTATATATGCTCTATAATGCAGTTATTTTTTTTTAACTCAAATTTTTTGTGTTCCAAATTCTTCTATATAAAGCTAACGTGAACTCAGTTGAAAAATGAAAATCTTTATTATGGTTCATATGGAATCATATTATGTTCTGTATGTCCCATAATACAGCTATTTATTCCTCCTTGTGTTCAAAAACAAAATAAGCATTTTATTCCCCCCCATAAAAGAGACCTATATTACATAGAGCCCTGTAATGGGAAAATCTAGAGCCCTTTCATGGAAGTTAATTTAAGCACAATTAAGTGATAAATAGTTTTATAATGGGACATACAGAGCCCTATTACAGAGAATAATTTCATAACTATCATAATAAAATACCTTAATTGTACAGCATTCGAAATAGGCCGTAGGTAAAGGACTACAAAAAAAATCACACAGTAATTGAAGTGAAGGAGCCCATTAATTGAAAGAAATGTTCAATATTAAGTTTTAGTACGTTTAATTACTAAAGAGTGGTTACAATAGTCGTATATGGAAAACAAGCTGTTCAATAATTTAATAGACCTAATACAACGAGACACACACAGGGCAAAAGTTGAGTAGCTTGGACCCCATAGCAAAGAGGTGGGCCTGAGCCTGGAGGGGTGGCGCAGAATGAGTGCAGAGTGCTGCTTATAAATACATTGCTAGGAGTTCACAGTTGCTAGAAATGTATTTATAAACTGCATTCAGTGCCCTTACATAGAGTATTAAGTGCTGTCTTAAGCTGACAGCTTCTGCCACCTTGCACAAAATTTCATGTGGGGGAAGAGGAAACGAAGCAGCCTTACCCCTTGCACCAATGATAGTTACGACCACTGATCCACAGCAGTGTGGGAAGCCCCTCTTCCCACACTGTACACTTCGCATGCTTCCCCCCACCCGCTTTAACGGGCAGAGGGGAAGTACAGCCCATTTTCCTAATGGGCTCGTACGGAACAAAGTTACTATTGTAACTCCAGCATAACATCTCGAGGACGCATGCGTGTGTAAGTGACCTGACGGTCTCACTTCTGGATCCGGCCCTAGGATTGGAAAATGACAGCAGAAGAGCATGAACAAGCGCTGTATTTCCAGGATGGAACTGAATCCTCTAAATCCAGAGAACAGTCCTGGGAATGTTTCAGACGGCGGGGCGAGATGTGGAAAGCTATTCTGCAACCTGGGAGGGGGAAGCATGCAAATAGTACAGTGAGATTACCCCACAGAGAGATTGCTGATGGTAGAGTTCTTGTTTTTATGATATCTTGTATTCAGCTGACCCAGAGTTAAAGGACACAACACAAGGCAATTCTTAATCAACTATAGTATTTAATAAAGAATTAAGCAAAATACATGAATAATTGTTGTCGAGCTGGAAAAGGTCAGCGGGCCCTTCTGCACTCAGATCAGTTATGTACAAAGCCTGGGTCACTCCTGCCCTCAGTCAGGTCAGTCCCATATGAAGTCTTTTATACCTCGACAACCATAAAGCTGGAACCCACTGCCTTATTAGGTTATAATCAAGTTTTAAGCACGTTAATTAGTACTAATCATCTAATTAATTTCTACATTTCATATATGCGCAGTATATGCTAGCACCGCATAATATTAGTATCACATACTCTCTGCTCCCACCAAGCTGCCTTATCAGCATGTCTTGGCCTTGCACGTCTGGTTCTACACAGGATTAATAACACATTTGCATAAAAGAACATTAAAAATGGAGAAAACCAGCCATCTTAGGCTGCCTGGACACAGCCATCATACTATCTCTGCCCTGAACCATGGGTAGTCAGCCTCCCTGGCTTATTCCTCTAACTTGTGCCATGGTTATGCTGATATCCACAGTGTGTAGTATGACTGGAGGGATAATTCTCCTTGCTACTAATTTGTTCGATTCTATTACACACACAAAAATAAAACAGCTTTTATTGTCCTAGTTTGTTAAAAATAAAAAAAACAAAACAAAAACTTTATCGTCACTTTGATTTGTCTAAAGAATTGTAACAATATGAATGCTGAATGCTCCTTTATTATCAGCCTCATCTGAATTCTTACAACTTGCAGTGTTGTATTTGTGTGTATATATATATATATACATACACACACATTCTAGTTCTAAGAACACAAGTCCTAAAACTAGGACTTCATAAAAATCTTAGTAGTGTTTCCATCCATTGCTCAAGTCTTATTTTCTCCATGATTTACAACATGTACCAAACAGAAAATTAACGGTACCTCAGTCAAAGCGCTAAGTGATTTTCTTTGTTTTGCTTACACTTGCATGTCAGCTTCTTTTTCTGCTACATGGCTCTCCTCTGATTTAGTAGAAACAGGATCACAGTATTAAATGGGAAACCACCGTAGTAATTAGGAGGTTGGCTTAAATGGTGCCTTTTTGTCAGCTGAGGTCAAACTGTCTCAAATCCTTCTTTGACCTGGGTCTCAAATTTATTATTTATATTACTTTCCTGCACTTTGCTGTTTTGCCAGCACCTTGTATTTCACATGATATTCTTTAACAGCAAGACAGAGATATAATAAGGAAGCTATGAGAATAACTTCTTTCTGGAGAAAAAAATGGAAAGTTTGTAGTTTAAAATAAAGCTCTTATTTAAAGTAATTCTGAATGTGGGTAATTGCTGGGCTGGCTTCAGAAGCTTGTAGTGGAGTATATTCTCCTAGCAGTTCATCACACAGAGTTAATTCACTAAAATAACGTTTTCTACTTGGATTAACTGACCCAGTTATCTTGGCTCAGAAATGGAAACAAAGGCTGTAACTTGGATGTCATATGACGTCTGAAATGGAGTAAAGAGCTTGCGTGTTTTTTTTCTTGTATTTTTTTTTTTTTTTGCAAGGCTTGCTAGATAAGAAGCTGTCCTTTTTCTACTAGATACCTTAGGGATCCATTCAGGGTAAATAAAATAAAAACAAAGACAATACAGACAGTCTCTAACAGTTTGAGACAAACTGCTGACTTTAGGTATGGCGGTGGCAAGAATGTGGAAATAGAATTCATCTGCTCAGATTTTAAATTGAGCTAAACGATAAGATAATATAATATATAACATAATATCTATTAAAATTAACTTATTGAGCTGCATACAATATTTGGGCCAGATACAAAGATCTATTTTTGATCCTTAATAGCAGATCCGTGAAATCCTCATGAATGGACATTTACCAACTTATGGGTACGTAAAATGGCAGCGTGATAGAGTGGATTACATTTCAGTCAGGTTAGAGTAGATGTAATTCTGATTGGGCAACACGGAGTATGAAAAAAAAAGCCTGAAATGCTATCTGAAAGCACAGAAATTTGTGTAAATTTCAAGTCTGGATCTGGTATTGGGGGTATGGCCATATGTAGTCAAAGATTTCGTGATAGTTTCCTTACCCTCAAGAAACAAAAGTAATTGAATGAATTCAAATCTTGGGAGACATGTGACAGCAGATTCAGACATAGGAGCCACAAAATAAAATGGGCAAATCTGCACCTGGACAACCAGTGTAAGATGGCTGAAAATGAATTCTATTTTGTTTATTTTTACATGTTGGTCCAATTGGATAGCACATATAAGAAAAAGTTGGTATATCTACAATTACAATCACAAAAATGTGAAATTAACACTTCTAACATAAAAATAAACATCGTCGAACATCTACAAAGATCCCCTCAACATATGGACTATAGGCCGTATGCAGACTACCGGACGTATAACATATACGTCCGGTGTTTAGCGGTTTTCCTACTGCGCTTGCGTAAATGCGTAGTCTTTCAGACCGCATTTACGCAATCCACGTAAGAAAAGATACGTAGATAACGTAAAAAATGTACTACGCATACGCAGTAGGAAAAACTCTAAACTTTTCATACGGCCCTATGTTTATAGGTGGCTCATGGGAGGTTTATTTTTATATTAGAAGTGTTCATTTCACATTTTAGTAATTACACCAACACTTCCCACTGCAGTATCCTAGCGCTTGATTTCCTACACCCCACTTTTCTTATACCTTATGCAGAGAGGCAGCTCAGGGATGTTACCATGCAAAGCAGTACAACAGAAGTGTGCAGAGGAAAATTAGTCGTCCTGCTTTTAGATGTGTTCTTATTTTTGATGTACAGATATGTTAACTGTAAGATGTCAGTTATGCATTTGCAGAAACCAGATGCATGCTTAGTTAATGATGATGAGGATGATGATGAAATTGTCAATCTAATTGAATCAACTAAGTTGGTCATCCATTTACTGGTACTTACAGGAGTTCTAATAAACAGGAAATGAATGCGATTGTCCTAAGACCATTAAAAAACCTTAAATCTTAAAGCTGGGTACACACTTGTATGATTTCCAGACTTCTGATAAAACCTGCAGCGTGTACACATTGCCCGAATCTCATGCAGATCATCTGACTATGCTGTACCATCCTTATTGGCTGTGCAAAGCGACATTATCGACATTATCGCCAGGGTTGCATGGACCATTTTGTCGGTGTTCCAGCAAATAAGTCCAAAGTCCACGCTATATGATTATCGGATTGATCAGCTTATTATCGGCGGATCAACGAAATAATTCCATAGTGTGTAACCAGCTTAAGATTCTTTGTTTTGCTTTAAATTGCTAGTTGCTGATTCTTTAAATCCTTTGGTTCAGAAGGGTGGTTTTTATTAAGCGCTCAGTAGTTAATGCCACACTCCTGCTTTAAATGTACTTGTAAACCTCTCAGTAGTAAATCATAACTTGAAAGAACACAAAGAGATAAAACACATCATTCTACAGTAATTAGTGTTCTCTACACTGGCCTTTCATGTTTCCTGCCACTTAAATAGCACCTCTTGAATCGGATGCAGCGCTTTATGAACATTTACCTTTGTGCAGTGGTGAAGTACAAAAGAAAGAAAGTGGGTCGGTCTGTTTGTTTTGCTTATATTTCAGGCTTCATTGTAACTGTCAATCAGAGAGCTAGCAAATCACTGTAAAAAGCATGTCAAATTTGTTGAAAGTGAAAAAGCTAAGATCAGTTGTAATCCAAAGATTCACGTATGCCTTCTGAAAGTTATATTCCTTATTTAAACAGTTTCTCTATAGCTGTAACAACAAAAAGCTTATGTATTCAGGGCACTGAGAGTGAAATCCTGCACTTAATTAAATGCTTATCACCCCAAGGCATAGCCTCCAGGGTTCCAATGTGTAAGTTTTCAATGTCAACTGTAGAATTTGCCTTGTTCATGAGCGGAAGCATAAAAAAAAATTAAAAACAAAACAAAATATGCTACATCCAAAAAAGGAAAACCATCTTTAGAAAATGATTACCATATCATTTATGTTGGAACAATATTCACTTATGTTAAAATGTAAATAGGGAAATAATCCCATATTTGTGCTCAATGCAAATTACATTTTTGAGAAAATGCTGCAGCATCAAGACCATTATCTAATCAAATACTCTTCCTTCTAACACAGAAATATAGCTACAATAGCCTGATTCCTAGGAACTAAGGATTGTATTACAGGGCTCTACAAATTTTAGTAGAAATTAGGCGCCAAACCAAAAAATTAGGTGCCAGGGTAAAATATAAATATGGTGACCAGTATTTGTCGAGCCCTGATTTATTAAATAGAAAAATAGAGAGAATAAAGCAATGAAGAAAACGGTTGTTTTACTCCAGACACGTCCACAGAGAAGTCAGCGACTGTAGCTAGGGCTATAGTTCTCTTGACAGCCCTGACCCCATCATCTTCTGTGCCCTATTTTCCAATCCCCACAGATAGGAGACATAATACTTACCTGTCGCTGGTGATTCTCAGCACTGTGCTCTCCCAGAAATCAGGAGGAAGCTTCATCGCAGCTACTCCTGCTTCACTCAGAAGGAAAACCAGCGTCAGGGATCACAGGACGGTTATGTAATGTTATATACCTGCACTGCTTGTGTCAGGAGTAAGGAGAAGCTGAATCCTAATCTAAATAATAATAATATTAATTATAATCATAGAGTGCTTAGAGTTTCAGTTTTCTGTATAAAATATCTTTAAATAAAAATGTTGGAAAAAAAATCACAAAAGTTGCAAATATAATCATTTCAAGTTGAAAAAATGCATAAATTAAATAATAGTATGTGAAGTGTATTATGTTCTGCTTTTGAGAAAAAAATCTTTTGCAGGATTAACCAATGATAGTGCAGGATTTTTTTTAGGTTTTATATAACCGTAAGCTGTTTACTTACTAATTCATGTAAAAGTTATATAAAAGTCTTTATAAAGCTGAACGATTGCTATGCTACTTAGCATCTTTTAGTTTTGCCACAAAACCTAAAGAACTATTTGATGTGATATAAAACACAGGATATAACAATGATTTATGTAACATTACTTTATCTTATTAGTTAGCTTAAGCTGAGCATACACTAGGACGATTATCGGTCCTAGCAAGGGGTGGGCTGATAAAGGGGACGATTTCCCGCTAGGGAAATGTTCCGTTATCGGCACCATACACCTCCTCTGCAGGGACCAATAATCCTAACAGAAGAGGAAGGGGGGATCTGTCTGTACTACTGCCTGCAATAGCCGCTGCTGAATATATGTGTACTATGCTGCTCTAGCAGCTTTGAAGCTAACAAAGCTGTCAGAGCAGCATAGTACATAGATATACAGCAGCGGCTATTGCAGGCAGTAATACAGAATAAAGAATCAGCCAAAGCCGTGCTTCACACAGCACGGTTTCGGTTGATCCCTGTCTGTACTACTGCCTGCAATAGCCGCTGCTGTATATATATGTACTATGCTGCTCTAATAGCTTTGAAGCTAACAAAGCAGTCAGAGCAGCATAGTACATAGATATACAGCAGCGGCTATTGCAGACAGTAATACAGACAGGGATCAGCCAAAGCTGCGCTTCACACAACACGGTTTCGGCTGATCCCTGTCTGTACTACTTTCTGCAATAACCACTGCTGTATATCCATGGACTATGCTGCTGACAGCTTTAAAGTATACCTTCACAGCAGCTTTGTACATAGATATACAGCAGCAGCTTGAAAGATTAGGGAGCCATTCAGCTTGCTGACTGGCTCCCTTAAAATATCGGAAGCTTGAATTGAACATGTTGAAAGATCAAATAATGGTATCAGAGCATTTCTGGTGTATTTATTTGATGTTTCAAAAACTGATCCTAGCCACTAACTACATCCATTATTTGCCCGATCACCAGATAATTGGGTGATCGGGCAGATAATCGCTCTAGTGTATGGCCAGCTTTAGTTCATTTGTAATGCCCACTTTAGACCAAGTGGCTCTGTACATTATGAAATAGTTGTGATAATGAAAAATATAAAAAATTTACATAGGATTCATATGGGAAGCCAACATGATCCCAAAATATATCCCACCTATGTATCTCTGCGATTAATAAAATGTTCTGAATACAATAAGAGCTATTACCATGTTTAATGGTCATACAGCAAAATGGCTTTTTATCTCTTGTTGTCCATAGAGAACTTATGGAATACAACAGTGTGTTTAGCAATTTATATAGAACTTAGCTCCTAGAAGAAAAAAAGCTCTTGAATGAGGTTAATGACTGACCTTTCTACACAGCTACAAATTAGAAAGGAATTCACTAAGGAACAAGATAAAAGGCGCCTGTAAGATGCTTCTCTGTTTGGAGTTAGAGAAGAAAAAAAGCTCTTGAATGAGGTTAATGACTGACCTTTCTACACAGCTACAAATTAGAAAGGAATTCACTAAGGAACAAGATAAAAGGCGCCTGTAACCCACACCCCTGTTTGGAGTTAGCATCATATTAATGAAGAAAACAACAGTATTATTTTCTTTACCAGTTTATTAATTGCTCAGTGAAATACTTTTGTGAAGCACAACAAGCAGAAAATGAATTCATGGGCTATTAATCTGTCATACATTGTAGTGGAAGAAATGCTCATTAGATGGGTTGATGCAATTACTGCTATTACATAACCATCTTTACAGAACATAGAGCAAATTATGAATAATATCATTCAATCTTACTTTCCCGGACAGACTTTAAAAGCCAACGAGGGAGAGTGGTTTTGCATGAAAGAAAAATAAACCATGTCATGACAGTGACCACGCTTTGCAGATCAAGGATGGGCAACTGAAGCAGGAGGTCAGCAAGAGAAGAACAGCCAATGAATATGTCAGCATTAAAGAAGCCCCTGACTCCAGGCAAATGATTTTTCTTGCTTGCACATGCCTACTGTAATGTTTACTAAACTAACTTATTTTATTTATTTTTTTGCTTTTCTTCTCTTGTGCTTTGTAATGTTCTATTTACAGGAAGTTTTCCTTGTTGCTGAGGGTTCAATTGAGGATAATACATTCACAAATTGTGTTCAGTTCCAGGGCTGTGCAGATAGTAAGTAGATCAGACAACATTCAAAAAAAATAATAGACCAGAATCATACCACCATTACCTGGACATATACAAAGTCTTTCTGCCATTAATAATATGCAGAGGCCGACCAGAGTAAGAAGCCACAACAAATGACTAATAATAATGGAAAGCAGGAAAAACACTTTTCTTTTTCTTACAGCCTGGCAATACTGCGCAGTTTTCTGTCATTTATAAAACATCACCTCCAAAGGGTCCACACTGGACACTAATTGGAGAGTTACAGCAAAGACAGAACAAACATGAACTGAATCCCGAATTCTGGCCGTGCTGTGGATGGAGTGCTAAATTGTGGAACAAGCGATTGGGAGACCAATCCCATTGTTATCATGAAGAGCCGATGGCCGTACCTAAAAGCCTCCGCTCTTTCCTCACTTAAAACTTGGACAGATCGTAAGTCTGGATCTAGTGGCTGGCAGTAAGCACACTCTTACTACATATTTAAGTTATAAACCGCTCCCACTTTAGTCTATAACATGCCTCACTGTGGAAACCTGCTGAAAAAAAACCATAATGCTGGACAGCAAACCAATCGCAGTGTTCACAGCATGGTTAGGGCGTAAAAGCAGGTGTTTTCTGATATGAGTGGTCACTTTGCCTAGAAGAACACAATTTCTTTTAAGACTATGGAGAACTAAGTAACTGTCATAAGGGAAGGTGCAGAGCAGTGTACATCTGGTGGCATACGCGTTGGTACAGGTTCCCTATGAGTTACATTGGCATACTCTGTTGGCGTATATTCATGTGTTGACAGACTGCACTTTTCACCCGGAAAGTCATCAAAGTCTTATTTTTAAGACTAGAAGAACAAACTTTTAATCACAGCTTTGTAGATTAAATGCACATACACAAACCAATCCAACAAGTCTTTTCCCACCTCTGTCTTTAGAGAGCTCAAACTGACTGAGGGCTAAAACACATTAAAATGAATTAAGCACAGCAGTTGTTTAAGTAAAATGGTGCAACATGTTAATTGAATGAGTTACCAAGGGGATTTGTAATTCACTGTAATCCTTTGAACAGAAATAGCCCTTTTTCCTCAGTTCCTAGGTTTGTCCTTCTTTTGCTGGCAACATAATTAAAATTCTGTGATTGCTCTACTGGTGTAGATATACATTATTGAAATTGAAAAAACCAGGCCTGTAAGGAATATTTAATCAAAAGTGCTTTAACGCAATAAGTTTCACTGCACAAATGATCACATACGGACACCGGAATTTTACATTTTAATCTTATCTGAAAAAAATTGAAATAAATATAGGCTAGAAATGTATCACTCGCTCTTTACTTCTGAAGAGCTAGGCAGTGTTAGACTCACACAGTTAACTAAACGTCAGTCATGTGTAAAACAACACTTGGATCAGTACACATTAGAAAATTGTGACCTTCCATAGCTACCAACTCTCCCTGAATTCAGGGAAACTTCCTGAAGAGTGAGTGAACTCCCTGACTCCCTAAAGTGTCTGCCAATCTCCCTGATGATGATTCAGTTCAAGAAGTTATTGTAGTAGGATGACAGATTTTGGAAATTGTGTCCTGTTCCCCTGTATTGAGGCCTATGGAGATGGCAAATTTCAGGCCAAGATGTAATCAAAACAGGCAGTTATCTAAGACAACATGACTTCAATAATACAGACAAAAATTAAAAATACACTTTGGACATTTGTTAATCAGCTGTAGTGCCACATATTTTTAGCTTTTCTGTAAAGATGAAGTCAGTTGAGCTCTCCGTATTTAATAACTGACAATTTAGCAACCAATAAATACTGATGCTGCCATATTTATTAAAAAATAGTTTCCCTGGCAGAACTAGACACAGCAATAGGTAGAGCTATTCCTAGGACCATTGGCTTCGGGATGGGGAAGGGATGACCTTGACACCCCATCAAAATATGAAGGGTCTGCCATCCAGTGACTACAAAGCGGGGGGTGTTGGCAGAGGATTTCACAGAGAGCATCTCCTCTCCTTTGCAGCAGTTCCCTCCCAAGGTCACTTCAGAGTCATTCAGTGAACAGAGAGCGTGCTGAGGAGGTGAGAAGAAAAGCTGTGACATCATGTTATATTAGGTGCCACCTAGCCATCATCTGTTGCCTAAGATAAGACAAAATGATTTGTCCATAACCGACTTTACTTAGGTCACTTCATTAGGTCACTTCATTTTCAGAGCTCAAAAGGATTCAAAAATCCTAATTATACAGAATTTCTAAAAGGGTGCATTTTCGGATTGTAAAAAACACGCTTTTTGCAATTGTGCATATGCTGAGCATGGACCTGGATGCACAGGATTTAGATAATTCATATATTTTAGAATTTCAATGGGCTTTTTGATGGCAGGACGGGTTCGAGCACTAATATGAGGGAAAGGGGAGGGATGTAAATGGTATCATTAATGGAAATGCTGCCCTATTCAGACTTAGGGTACCTGGAACAGAACTCTGTGTGAGCCAGTCAGAAGACCAGAGCAGGACCCTCAGATAAAGAACCTTCATTGCTAGGTCACATTTTGTATTCGGACCAATAATGTTGTGTTCTAAACGCTGGATGGGTGGAGGGATAGATATGAATCTGTGGCATTTCAAGACTTACAAGAGCCCAGGGCAATAAAAAATATTCTGCCCCCCCCCCTTCCCTAAAAAAGATGACTGTGTCCTGCCATTTACTTCCATCCCCTTGTACGTGCCAAGCCATCGACTTCTACTCCTATTATGTATGTCTAGCCTCCATTTGTGCCCCTTCTGTGTGTCCAACCTCCAATTCTGCCCCTTCTTTGTATCCAGCCTCTATTTGTGTCCCTATTGTGTCCAGCCTCTATTTGTGCCCCTTCTGTGAACAGCATCCACTTGTACCCCTATTGTGTCCAGCCTCTATTTGTGCCCCTATTGTTTCCAGCCTACATTTGTGCCCCTTCTATTTTAATATTTACTTATCCTTGCTGTCTTCTGCCTATTTCTCTGCAGGGCTCCGTTTGAGTGACACTGCCTACCAGCAGCATTCATATAAACTGTAGTGGGAGTACAGGGCTCCTGCAGGAGCCCTGTAGGACCAGTTCTATTTCCATGAATAATGCTGCCTCATATGTAAGGCAGTGTTATTCAGTAAAACAGGTTTGGTAGGAGCCCTGTGTACCCAGTACAGGTTATGTGAATGAAGTTTACTGCATCAAGCAGCTGGCGTCTATGTGAGTCGCAGTCTATGTAACCATGGCCTAGGGGAGGGCAGAGTAACACAAAGGTGTTTAGCCTGCTGGGTGCCCCTCTTAAAGTCACCTTTGGGGGTACCACTGGTCACAACACCAGAAAGAAAAATGATCAAGCCAAAGGAAAAAAAAAGTCTGAGAACCTGTTCTGTTTTCTAGTAAACAGGGATGTTTATAATTTAACTTACATTCTTTGGACATTCCCACTTCAAAGCACCTCTGTAGTCTGCAGTACTGGCAGCGATTCCGTGTTACTTTATTGATAACACAGTTCTTTTCTCTATGACATGTGTAAACCATGTTCTTCTGAATACTCCGCCGAAAGAAGCCCTGTAGTGAGAGGAACAGAAAAAGGAGAACATGAAGCGTACGTTTGCCACACCACAGATTTTCTATTTAGCTAATTAAACACAATTAAATGTAAAGGCTGGATAATGTGACCCTTCAAACCCCATATGAAAAATTAAAGACTTTGTATCTGTTTCCTTGCTCTCTAGAACGATCTGCTTAATCAACACTATAGTATATTGAACAGATTATGATGCAGAGTTGGGAAGTTGATACTGGAGATAAGCACTTGCTGGATGCCATAGGACCATATGATATCTCCTGACAGACAGACAAAGGTTCATGCAAAGTTTAGCTATTTACTGACTAAGAATATCTTTCAAAGATTGCATCTTTTTTAATTACTGGATAACAATTGCGAAACTGTACTAATTACCTAAACCAGGAGAAAATGAATGTCTTTGAAAGAAAAGTCAGGGGGAAACTTTTTAAAGATTTTTTTTTTAACACAAACATTTGTAAATGCGATTGAAAACTTATTTCAAATGACCAACATTTTATAAGTCTGTGCACTACATCAGGGGTTTTTAAACCTGTCCTCAGAGACCCCTCCCAGTGCATGTTTTCAAGGTCTCCTTGCTGGAGGAAAGGTGTGCTCAGTACTGGCTGACATATGTGAAAAGATCCACAGGTGGTACTCATATAGAAAACATGCACAGTGAGGACAGGTTTAAGAACCCCTGCACTAGATAATATATAGGTGCATTCAAGTTCTAAGGTCTCCTATCATTTTTTCTGGAAAGCACATACTGTATATACCAGGAAGCTGCAACTGCTGTCACTTCCCGACAGTCTCCCTCTAACCACACACATTTTTCACCACATCTATGCCATGAATGCATGGCTACTGTGAACTTTTCTGGGGGGTATGTTGAGACATTGGAAATCACTGAAACTGGTATGTTGAGACCACCATCTCACACCATGTACATCCTTCTTAGAACTTTTGCACCTATGAATGTACATATTTCACATCCATGACACCTTTTCTACATATTTCACTCAACTCACGATGAATGTCGATGGGTGTTAACCCACAGACATGGAGAAAACTGACAAAAACACGCAGTTCTTGGAATGCAGATGTCACCATTTTCACTGTCAAAAACGCTCCTACCATCAGGTGGTGCCACATGCATTTTATGGTGCTGCTATCTGTCTCTCAAACCCGTAGAGAGTGCCCGCATCTTTTCAAACATACCCCAAGTTCAACCTGCTCCATTCTTGAGAAATAATAGGAGACATTAGAACCTGAATGTAGCTCGTATTTCTGCACTCTGATGATGTAGCTGTCTGTGCCCACATTATAACTTTTGTGAGCCTAATAATAAATTGTCCAAATATCATGTCCTGCATCATGCCATTCCCAAATTATAAAAGACTGTGCCCACATACCTAAATATACAAGAAATTACCCTAGAAACCACTCTCTACCATCCTGTCCTCCATCAGCTCAACAACTAGTGGTCCCTCAGGCACTGATCTTTGGTTCTATGTAATATCTCTATGCCAAGAACCACTAGAACTGGTATCCCATTATTAGAACTCATCTATCTTTTCCTGTAGTGATTACTGGTGTTATATTCATGATGAGAAGGGAATTTTAATAATCAATTAATGTATTAATTCCAAGTAAATGCACTAGGAAGATAAGTGGAGAAATCATTTTGTCAGGTAAATATTTTTCTGCTTTTTAAAACTTTTATTACGCAATCAGGATGTGAAAGCGTTTATCTAGTGATGGAATCTATTTGTGGATTGAAACAACATTTATGTCAATTTATTCTATACATGCACTAGGAAGCATAGAGCACAAAATTCTGTTCTCCAAGATAATTTTTTTTAAATAATTTGACATAATATAGATAAATAGCTAAGGTAAATAGATGACAACATTTTTTTTATTATACCACACTAGTATTAATAGACTAACCAATTATACTGCATATATCTTGATATGAATCAAACACTGCTGTTCTGATGCCTGAGATATACTGTGCCCAAATATCAAGCAATAAAGCTAAGCATGTATTACCCTGTTTTATGATGATCACAATCCTTTGGAATCAATAGGGGAGTTTTTAAGAGACTTTCCGTCTTTGGGACCCCCTTCCCTTCCTTCAGATTAGTACACTTGTAGGGGTCATTCCTCTAGGACCAATGATGTTTGTGGGGGGCCACTGATGGAGATCTGCAGACGGGAGAGGAGGGATCCAACGCACTGCCAATGTCAATCATTCAAGTCAATCAATCAAGATGGGATCTACCAACGGGAAATGGGAGGGGGTCATTATGATAGTAAAGCATGTTTCTTAACAGGCGAATAGTAATTTAGTCCGTACTACATGTAGTCCTTTAAAGGACATAGAAATTCCATTCAAGTAAAATAAATGACAGTTCTGAATAACTTTTTGCAATATATTGTAATTAAACTTATGACTATATTGCACAGTGGTGCGCAGTGCCATCTAAGACTAGTCATTCTAGGGCAATCCCGAAAATGTTGCAGTATTCCAATCTTTATCCCCATATCCTTTAATACATCTGAACTGAACACAGTCCCTCTTCAAACTACATATATACAATTAAAGAAATTCCTTTTTTATTTTCAAAAGCACATTGACAATCAAAAAGAGAAATTTATAGCACCAAATCACTGTTTCACAGTAATAAAAATGTTTTCTATTCTAAACAGACAGCTATTAACTTGCTTAGTGTTGTGGTGTAAGGGTTAGAGATTAAGATGATTATGTTGACCTAATTTAAAGCTAACATCCTAAGTGTCCTCTAACGGGTATTGGCTTGTTTTTGGTAAATTGCATAGGGGCCTTTAGTTCTGTTTTGGCCCCAATCCCCATTACACTTACATCTTATCCTGTGATATCGGATCAGTAAGGTCATTCATTTGTTCTGAAAAACCCTAACGAGTACAGGTAGAACACTGGCTGCCTTATCAGCTTATGTTCTTAAAAACTTTAAACAGTTTGGCTTTGACTCGCATTCACAGAGCTTAAAGTGAGCCTGCAAAACTCCTTTATTGATGGAACTATCACTGGTGCCATAAACCTGCCATTCACTGAAATGAGTGAGAGCTAAGTACATCAAGTAGTGATTTTAAAACGAAAACTAACCTTTCCATAGCAGCTTACAATGCGTTTTAAATTAGCAACACAAGGCTGTCTGCAAGACCATCTGCAAAAATGACCATTATAAATACCATACTCGTTCTTTATACTGCTCTGCATTTTAAAGTCAATTACTTTGCTGTTGTTAAAGCAATTATACTGATATAAACAGAAAAGAAGTTTTTTTTTTTCATACAGCTACATGCCAAGTACAGTTTAATGGCTTTTCATGCAGCCAAGTATAT
>WWET01000817.1:350118-373180 GCA_011038615.1 Limnodynastes dumerilii | reverse complement strand
TTTCAGAAACAAGAAAATTGGTTCTTTGTGTTAATTACAAAAATGTGACATACAGAAGCAAACATATCTGGTTTCATCTTTATGTAAGCAAAACGTACGTAAAAGTAAAATATGAAACTAGTTATCTTAATTTTGCTATAAAATCTGCTCCTTTGCCATGAAAAATAGACACAAAAAGGCACTGATGTTTGTTTATTTGCTGGAAGAGTCCCTGATGGGCAGTAAGGGAAGTATAATTTACAGCATATCAGCTGAAAAGCACACATTTGTTGATAACTGTAAAACCACCTGCTAAATATAATAGTACTTAGAGCTGGTAAATATTTCAAACTAAGCATCAATAAGCTGAGCAGCAAAAAGGACTATAAGTCATTATAAAATATAAACCAATGCATTTCATAACTCTGCACAGCATAGGAGCCAATTGACCTGCCGGCGTTATTGTCTGCTCCCCAGAGTGGCCTGCAGTGCTTTGTTTATGTTCATTATTTACTTGGTTGATGGTCCACAGTGGATGTCCTGTTTCATATTTTAGCGGATATGTTTCTAACATTATTTTCATTATTATTACTAGCTAACGTACCTGCGTAAGTTATTAAAATATCTTTGAGTTGGATGTAACCTATTTAAAAATAATTAGCAACTTAAAAGCTCAAACGCATAAATGGTGTGGCTTCCCAGTGTGTTTTTTGTTTTTGGCGTATCACCAGTATCCCTAATCCCCAGCTTTCCTTTAAAATCCCAAAATCGGGTGAATCGGGAGGTATGCTAAAAATGTCTGTAACGCTATATTCAGGCGCTGGTCATAAAAAATAAAAACAGGAATTGGGATTGTAAAACGGAAAAATAACCAGTTGCCATCCCTCTGTGAAGTTTTTGCCCAAATTAATCCGGTGGAAGAACCAAAACAAACTCCCCGGGTAAAAAAAAGTCCTGTCCAGCGTACACCAAGGACCGGGTCCCTAACCCCCATGAAACCTGGCTATGCTCCAACTGAACTACTTTGCATTGGTTTAATTGATGCAGGGGTGTCTGAACACATAACCGGAAACGACCAATGAATTATATATATAAAATATTATTAATAATAACAGAGATCAAGGCATCAGAATGTCTCCTGTCATGTGTTTTACACTTGCACATTTCTATCTTTAAATATCTCTTGAATTTAAATGGCTAACTTACTGTATTAGCTGTTAATACTAGAATTCCTGTTTAACCTGCAAATTCTGATTTATTCTGACAGCAGTGCAGATCACTAAACTAGTTCTTCCCCCTAGTCGACCACATGAATAGCATGCTGAATGTCATTTCCTCCTTATATTTCAGGTAATACAGCAGTTACCAATTTAAAATGGCTTCAGACTGAATGAGGAGGAGGATCAGTAGGTAGCTGCGGTTTTTTGGGGGGTAAATCTTAAAAGTCTGAAAAGGAGTGAAGGTGTTGCTCAACAAGCAGTAAGATGCTATCTATAATTTATATATAATATTAACTGCAATATGATTCAGTGCTCCTTTTTAGTGGTTTTAGTAAATCTACCAACTGCTAGTTTCATAGATTTAGCATGTCAGGGTTTAGAGCTGGAACAGGTGCCCTAAATATCACCATTATAACAGGCCCTCAATGCCACATAAACTAATTGTTATAGAAAGCTGAGTGCCCTTCTAACCAGCCATAGCACTTAACTATCGCACTGTGCGGAACGTGGTTATTACCTTTATGAGGTGAATTTCAGCTTTATGTGTTCAAAATATTGTTCATCTCTTTACTGACATAACATCTAATTAATGTCAATTGTTAACAGTTAATTAGACATATATTTTCACAAGTACCGCAAATATTTTAAAGATAACAGCAATGACTTTTTGTCAGACACGCTACCTCCGATAAAGCAAGACTAATGAACGCAGTCAATGCTCATGTTCATTAGAGCTTCATTAAAGCTTCACAGACAAGTCTGATAAGACTGTGAAATAGTTCTGGTTCTAATATTAGGTTATAGGTCTGTGAGAAGTAGGCTATAATACTGCAAATGAGTGTACATTCTCCTGAGATATAGGCTTGCTTCTTGCTTAAGAAGAATTATAACATAGCAGTTTGCATTAATTCCTAATCAAACATGTAAAAGGTTACTTAATCAATTATCTTGCAGTTACACAACAAGATGCTTTATGGTTCAAGTGCAAGTTTTTAAGTGAATTTTAAGTGACATTAAGGACAAAGTTTACATAAGGTAATGAACCAAAACCACTATGTCACTGTCACCAGAATTAATTTGACATTTTGGAAATTGTACAAGAGTGGAGAGTGCAGTTCATATTTTATAAAATATTTAAATGACATTTTTTATTCACTTATACACAGTTATTGGATGGCAATTTATGGCAGTAGGGGTATATAGTACTTTTCTTCACTCATTCAGGTCTTTCTCTTGTTCAGAACCTCTTCATAGTTTGACATTACAGAGGAGCATTAAACCAACTGTGAACATGACTGCCATATAACAAACTAGTGAACCAATTTATAAATGTATGAGCACAGATACCTCTTACCCCTGGTTTATAATCACTAGTCTACATTTATATAAGTTATTAAAAGCTCTTATATATGAGGCAACTAGTGTTTTAGTAGTATTCATTACTGATTGGTAGCAGACCGTCTTTATTGGTCAGACCAGGGCCACTTCTAAATTGCCACTCCGACCACTGGTTTAGACCTTCTTTATTGTTCAAATTGTACAACCGATTCCCTTGATTTTTTTATTTATTTAATAAATGTGTTTTAGTTATAATCTTACAAAAATTGATTTATAATTTTGAACTGTGTGAATATTGTGTTTTTTATGTGTAAATCACATAAGGTATTAATCAGATAAGGTATCAATAAGGATTATGAAATGCCATTCTACTTAACAAGGCATGTTTATAGCATCTCATTTTATGCAGTAATATGTATGTCATACTGACCATATGCTGCTTCATTGTAAATATCAGATAAATGACCATGGGTGATTCTATAGTATAAATATAATCTGACACATTACAACAGATGTTTTAGCAAATAAACATTTAATCCAGAACCAAAACAAGAGTGTTAAATGCAAAAGTTGACATTGTGATGAGAATTATGTTACAGAGCAGGGAAAGATATAAAGTTACACTTGCTGTAACAGTGCGGCAGCCACCTGCAGACAAGCTAATAAGGGAACAATGTGAGCATTGTTTCCAAGCACAGGTTGGTTGTTACACAAACAATAAAAGGGTTTATCCCAGACAATTTAAGACAACGTGGCATGCAAAAGTCAATGCAGACCAGACCCACTAAACTAAACAAACAATGAGGTATACATACATCATATGTATAATGTTTCAGATAAAATGTAGCCTTTAATATAAAAACATAGCTAATTGGGAAATTCAGAGTCCTATTCCTTTCAAGATATAATCTTCCCAATCAAACGACCATTTCACCAGATATCTTACCGGTGTGTACTGTCCAAAAATACTTAAAAATCATTTAAATCGGCCTGTGATCTTTTAATTTGATCTTTTGGAGCTCCTTATATGCCAGATCAGGGATGGAAATATTTTCGTTGATTTTTACAAGTGTGCACTGTGTCTATTAATACCCCGTTCACACTGGGCCAAAAACCCGGGATATTGCCAGGGCAAGCCCTCGGGGCTCAGCGTGAACGGGCGTACCTGCTGCAACCCGGGTCTAATGACCCGGGAATCAGACCCGGGACATTTGCAGGGTTATTCCCGTGTCAGACCCGGGTAGCCGCCAGTGTGAACGGTGCAACCCGAGTTTTTCAACCCGGGTAGCACATCATCTACTTGATTGACGTAATTTGTTTAATGTTGCCAGAGCAACAGTAAACAAATTAAACAATGTGATGACTCTGCCAGGGCAGACCCGACAGTGGGAGGACTCTGCCAGGGCAGACCCGTGTTCAGTATGAACGTGCCTGACCTGGGAATTTCCCGGGTCTAAGCAGCAGTCTGAACAGGGTCTGAGGAGCTGGGCTGATGTGTGCTCCGGCAATAACCCGAGTCTTAAATCCCGGGTTTTTGCCGGGGCGGTAGTGTGAACACGGTATAAGAGATCTTTGGACAGTACACATTGGTAAGATATCTGGTGAAAGTTTTTTGATTGTGTGATTGGAAAGATTATCTGCTGAAAAGCCCCAGTGTGTCCCCTGCTCTAGGAGAGCTTACCTTAGGCCATCCGCAGTTTTTGTGTGACTTTACACAACACCTAGTATTCCTTTTATGTAATTTGCACATTGAAACATGTCAATGTTTTGTTTGTAAAGAATTTTCCACAAGTTCCAGAAACGTGGAATACTTTATAGTAAAACAGGTTTGAACTATCGCACACAAAGCAGCTGTAACACAACTATTATAATGTTATAGTGCTAAAAATGTCTTACTCTTCCTTACATAGTCTAGTCCAATGCACATCAAGGCCTTTATTTTGTATTTTGTAAAAAATTGTTCATTGCAGCAGTTATAATTATACACGTAGCAGTAACATGGATTAATTATATGTTTCATCTTTTTTTACTCAACAATTCTGTGGTTTCCTTTAGTTTAAAAACTGATTTATTTAGAAACACACAATAAAAAGAATGCTCATTCCATAGGGGATACACATAATAAATATAAACTAAAACCCCTGATTAGGGGAAAAAGGCCCTGGGTTCATAGGCATGGTGTTTGGAGGTGTAATGGAAATGTGACCACTATGGAGGATATCAATCAACTCCCTATAAACAACCATAACAGTTACTGGTCCATAACTAGGGGTGGACAATGGGGTGGTAGCCAGGGTGCAAAGCCGAAGTGAGGTGTCATTAAGTTAATTTTTAAGGTTAAACTGGCTACTAACTTAAGGTTGGGGGCACGCCATATTTCATTTTGTGCCAGGCGCTAAAATTTCTGGCTACAACTGTGACCAACGCATTTTGATTTAGTAATCTTTTTTCAAGGTAGTACTACTGAATCTGTTTTTATTCTATTGGTAATTTGTATATTTCGTGTATTCTGTAATCAGTGTTCACTTTCAACAACTCAGAGATAAGCCACTTCTTTATTGCACTGCTATATTTTACAATTTTTTTAAAGTTTATTTGCAATCTATATACTGTCTTGGTATTTCAAGTTCATCCTGCACTTTTTTTTTTACAAGGATTCTTTATGGGGTGCTAGTATATCAAGCGCAGTTTTACTTACATTGCTTTATTTTTATAGTCTTTGGGCCTGATCCAGACCTACGCTCGGGTGCCTTTCTACGACGGGCGTAAGCATAAAAACGGCCATTTGTACTTACTGTGTATGCGCGGGGAAGATGTTATGCTTTGAAATTCTGAGCTTATGGGCCTTGATCGTAACACCTTCGTAAATACGGTCGAGGGGGCGAGCCTGCCATACGAAATCCATAAATACGCACCGAGGGCGGGGTGAGCCATTTAAATTGTACAGTATGGGCGTGCTAAGCGTTGTAACTACGCATTGAGCTTACGGATGCCCGCGGTTACGATCAGAAAAGTTAGGGTAGGGTTTGCTGGGTGTAAGACGGCAAAACTAAGTATGACCAAGTGTAGTGCCGAGGGGAGTGCATCGTAGGCACGCTGGCGTAAATACGCTACGCACATGAGCGTTTTATGAGTGTAGGTCTGGATCAGGCCCTTTGACATTAAATATGATGGGCATTTAAGAGTGCAGAATCATTGTACTGTCCCAATACTTCATAATAATAATAATAATATTGGCCTCATATAAACCTGTGCATGCTCATTATCCAGACACTCTAATGTGCCTTGCTAAATGTTGCTGTACCAATTGACCAGATATTGTATGTTTCTAATGGAAGCCTATTTGGTATGTCAAGTCTAAGCTTTAACGATAACATCTGTCACATTTCTTTTGCAGGTGTTTAGCATTTTTGTGTACTTCTAAGACTATGTCTAAACCTAATTTGCAGTTTTACAGTCTGCAGGCAACACTGGTATTTATATACTTACATACATAGGACTTCAGAACTCCATAATAATTACGTATGCGCAGAACTCTGTAAGTAAACATGGAGGGGGGGAATGCACGCCACTGGCACTGTATGGCGGGGTTTAGACATACAGATCTTCAGTGATGGCCCATTCTACGGAAGTTCTTCCGTACAGAAGTTACAACACACATCTGGTGTGCGCATGCACTGATGTTACATGGTAAGGGGACTTACGCATGAGACATGCACAAGTCCCCTTATGAGCCTGTTTGTGAATCAGGACCATAGAAATGATCTGTCATGTCAATGCATATAAAGCTGGCCATTTTGCAATATGAGTTATTCTGCACTCTGAGGAATGCTGACTTTGACAGGAGCATTAGGGAGGAAACATTCCAGTATACCAGCAATAACACAGGAAATTTATGTATGTCCTACTGTGCAAAGACCTAATGCACCAGGACATTTATATATACTGCTGACAACCTGTTCCTAGGGTAAACAAAGGAAATAGATATAGATAGTCCCATAAGTAACCTTAACCTTGATGTTCTCTTGAGTTGTTGACAGTTCTCAGTTTAAAACATTGACATATATTTTTTAACATAAAATATAGAGTAAGATTCTAATGAGCATGATGACAGGATTAGGATTAGGATTAGGGTAGCTGACATCACAGATTTTATCTTGCACTTCTATAGGGTGCATTCAAATCAAGAACTGCTAACACAAGGGTCCCCTAGACTTTGAGTTACGGCCTAGGGTTGGCGCAAATGTTTTGACATTCTGCGTTCTGTTCTGGATCAGGTGCACTTACTTAGGCATATCCTTACTGTAGATTGACTAGGTGTCTCCTCCTCCCTCATATGACATGCCCCCTAGAGAATGTAAATTCTAAATCGGGTGCCATTATGTGCACTTTTGATCATGCACAATTCAAAAGTACCCATGATGTGCTATGTGAGATGGCTTACACTGGATAAGCTCCTGAATATTCAAATCCTGCAATGCTGAAGGTTTTTATATTAATGTGATTCATATTGTCTGTCATTACAAGCATATATTTAACCTTTTGTTGGTCAAATGTGGATGTAGTCTTGTCCCTCTGTTTCTTGTGTACATAGAAAACAACGGCAGCGCCAAATAGTGCATTAAAGTTTATTTAATACATGCATGAAAACATATAGTAACTCGTACACTCAGTAAACACTGAACCATGTGTAGGTCAAATGCTAATCATGTCCAATCAGGAAAGAAGGGGCAGTGTTTTTCCCTGTAGAGAAGTATAGACAGTTGTCTATTACATTGATGCTTACTTCCTAGTGGCTTCCTCCGATTAGTGGGCGTTGTTCTCTCTGTGGGCGGCAAGATCAGACGCTTTTTGGGTTGAACTCACCTTTTCCTTCCACGTGGTTGTTTAGCGGAGTTGCCTCCCTAACTAAGTCTTCGGACGAAACGCGTAGGGTCGTGGGTGACCATTGTCTGTAGATGTCTATTTATCTCCATCAAGCTTGCCTCTCTTGATTGGTGACATTGGTGATATAGGGGTAGATCCAGAACTCCACTTGCAATCCGTTTACTAGCGTAGCGCATTTACACGAGCGTGCCTTCTATACACTCCCCTAGGCACACCACTTGAATGGACATACTTTGACTGCTTTCCGCTTTTCAAACCCTACCTTAACTTTTGCCAGCGTAACCGCTCATGTCCGCACACGTAAGTATAGAAAGCGAGGAGTTACGCCGCTAAGCACGCCCATACCGTACGATTTAAATGCAAACCCCGGCCTACACTGCGTATTTTAGGCGTACTTATGGCTAACGTAAAATTGGTACGCCCCCTCGAATGAATTTACGCTACTGATACGTGAATGGCCCATACGCTCACAGTTACGTTACGTAGCTTATCTGTTATGCACATGCGCAGTACATACCAAATTGCAGTTTTACGTATCCGCCAGGTGTAAATTCACACGGAAGCGCTGTTCTGGATCTGCCCCATAGACACTACTTGCTTGTTTTAACCAATTTCTAGTACGAGTTACTATATGTTTTTATGCATGTAATAAATAAACTTTAATGCACTATTTGGCGCCCCCTTTTTTTTATGTTTATTTGCAGTACTTTTGATTGGTCTTGAGGAGCCATCTTTAAAGGGGAAGCAGCGGCCTTTATTTGATTGGACCTAGTGCTATTTGGAACTGCTCATACTATATAAACATCTTTGGACTCAATCACTGAATAAGGACTATCTAAAGACCTTGGACTCACGATAAGTGATTATTTGAAACAACTAATTCCAAGTGCCCCCTCCATCAATCCGAATGATTCTGCCCCGTGCAGAATGAAAAGATACTTCTGACAGCTCCTGGCCCGTATGTTGGAGTGACTTGGTACATTACAGGAGACTGATCTTGATTTCTGAACTGCTGCCATTTTACAGTTACACAAATTGGAAAACTTTAGGTGGGCTATGGCTAATAGAGGTCTTGTTAGGCAAGGGGCATGGTGAACGTAGAGATAGCACATTCACATTTGTATCATAATTACAAATCCCCTTACACCTGTTCATTACTTATTCAAACACAAAATAATCGTAAGCTGGGATCCGGTCCATCATTCCTCCCCTTCTTCTTATTAATAATGATGCCATGCAGGAGAAATTAATATGCTTAAAATGGTTACAAATACACGTTTCCCAACTGCACATAGGATGTGGATTGCTTAAGCAAACCCATACCGTAATTGTCCCAAATTCAGAACACCCTGCACTGGTCTCAAGGGTTATGCAATGATTTCATATGTATGTATGTAGGCAAGTGAAGACACGTTACGTGGGCACAAGACCACAGTGCACTGGGTTTTGTTTTGGTGTTTTTTTACAAAACCCAAAACATGGTGATTATTTACAAGCCTTGCATAGAGGCTGAAATATGCCAAAATGCATTATCCAGGAAAAAAAACCTCTTATAGGTTTATCTGTTTAATTAGACAATGAACGGCAACCCCTTATTCAGCCCACGATGGAGTCCATATTGGGATATTTCCTGAATATTGGAAATACTATCAAATCAGAGAGGTAAAATAAAATAGATAAGGATTTCCATAAATGCATGGTATTACCCTGTAACATTGTATGACCCTATTATTATTTTTCCATTCACAGTATACAGCGGCAATGAGATCACAACCACAACCCATGTATGTGAGCTTTACCTCTTAATATTTTATCTGTTATTCATCCCCAACGGGTTAAGAAAAACTCATGAGCTGAATCATTGCCCCTCATCTTGTTATCTTAATGGGCAACAGATCAAGTGTCATTCCTTCTCCACTGCATTAGATGTCCTCATTTACAGATTGCAAGTAGAAAAAACTAAAAGTTGTGGGAATAAATTATTCAAAATCTATTGTATTAGTGTGTTCTGTGAACATTTGCCACTGGCAAAGTAAGACAGATTATTTTTCACTTTTAATTGTGTGGATATCTTATCCACTTTGTGGAAAATGAAGAGCGATACCTGAAACCATAGACGCTCTGAGACGAATAAAGCAGGTTCTTGTGGCTTTTATTTAAAGCCAGAGCAACTATTTAGCAGATGTATCTTTAATGCAGGAAAGACAGGAAGGTGTGCTTGCCATTTATTTAAGAAGGTCTTGTCTACTTGTGTCTAGAACATGGGAGAGGTTAATACGGGGCTCGGAATGCCCCATCACGACTTGGTTGCACAGAGAACCGTAGCATTCCATCAGGTTACAATAGGAGTCATTGTGCGTATGCACAATTTTGATTAGAAATGTTCTTACTCAATTCTTAGTTTATTACAAAACCATAAACATCATCACTAAGGGCTGAACTGACAGCAGTAAATTAAATGTTTAATGAGTCATCATGATGTGTATTATTTCCTGTTGCGTCTGACAGCTCTAAACACAATGTATTATATTTTAATTTTTTTCTTACATTTTTTTTTATATTTATTGTTTCAAGTTTTAACAGAATTGAAAATTGCATCTCATGCAGTGGTAGATACTGTGCACGAAGAAAGGGTTTCAGTTTCCTGTCTTTATTGGAGAGGGTGGAGCTCTGACTTTTCAGTCCATAAGCCTGCCATTCACTAGAGCAATTATTGACCGGCTAGAGGAGGGTACCATTTTTCAAAAGAAAAGGTGTAATAGAACACGAGGGCATGAATATAAACCGGAGGGTGGTAGATTCAGAGGAAATGTGCGGAAAAATTACTTCACTGAAAGGGTGATAGATAAGTGGAATATCCTCCCATCTGAGGTGGTTTAGGCCAATACAGTAGAACAATTTAAACATGCTTGGGATAAATATAAGGGTATCCTAAATTGTAAACCAAATTGAGGGTAAATAGGGTCTAGGGTCAGTATAGTTTTGAATAAACAAATGGGCAGACTAGATGGGCCATGTGGCTCTTATCTGCCGTCACTTTCTATGTTTCTATGTATGTTTCTATTGTACCAAACAAACAATTATTGAAAGTTTGGTACAATAATCGCTATAGTAAGTTGTCAGGATAGATTTTTCAAACAGGAAATAATCGTACCAAAAATGCTCTAGTACAATTACTTGATCTTATGGCATGCTTAAAATATATCGGGCGATAGATCCTGATATATTGAGGAGAGCCAATTATCTAACTGAACTAAACAAGGGCCACCCTCTTTGCCGAGTTTATTGGACCCAGCAGGAGATGTGTATGGCTTCGATATCGGGACCATTACCTAGGGAAAATAAACCCGTGTATTGTGCCTCCTCCTGCTGGGTGTATTAATCTGTTATGTTGTGTGGACTTGATTGAATCCACCCTACAAAAGGAGTCCAGGGTCCTTAAGCTACTCCAAACATGGGAGGGCTTCATAAATATCCTTTTCGGAACCAGTCAAAAACAAAAGGATTTGGGAATCATTCAGAAACATGAATTGGTACGTATTGAGAATATATGCACAGGATCCCTCTATTATATTTGAGGAAGTAGTCACTGAAATGGATTGACAAGAATGACAACAGGCTGCGTTAGTGTTCTTCTTTTCTTTAATGCTCTTTTCAGTCACATAAATTACTGTACAATCGAAAACGATCTTAACAAAGGCCACATTAGACTATCTGCATGCACAACTAAAATGTGATGATTATATACGTCTAGGACCTAACGCACCAGGCATGTGTTTTTGGTATTATTATCATCATCATCATCGTCATTATTAATGTGATTGTTATTACTATTTATGTTATCACACCTGTTAAGAAATAACCCACAGATTTCAGTGTTATTCAAACTATGTATATCTTTGTTGTAACATTACCCCTCAGGCTTTATTTATCTGTGTTGTAACATCAATTTCTTTTCCATATTTCAATAAAAATGTTATTTAAAAAACACTGAGGTTTTGAAAATATCATATAATATTTTCCTGAACCACTTATAGAAATTTATAAGCTTATTATGTCACTGACTATTCTATATCTGCCATTCTCACCCTATGCTCATCCATATATACCAATGAAAGGATAGGTGTTTTGACCCTAGACAAATGCACTTAAAACTATACACATACAAGCATGTAGAGCTAAGAATACCAAATAACAGTTCCATAAGTTAATATTACACAGCTTCACTTTCCAGTAAGATCTATAGATGAAATTATTGTTATTTAAAGAAAACTGAACAGTAAAATAATTTCACGCAGGGAAATAAATAATCTCATGTTTGCATTTTAACAGCAAAATGAATTGCGTTATTAAGTATATTGAAAAAAAAAAAACTTTTTTTTTTTTACAATTTTTATGTTAAATCATGTATACACTGTATAAACAAGGTATGGGTCGCCTTTGTGAACAGCCTTTTATTTAAAGGGCCACTTTCTCCCAGCCAGTTGTGAAATGGCTGGGAAATAGATTGCTTCTGCTTCGCAGAGGTGAAGCAATTGATCATTTGAAGAAAGAAGATGGAACTGTGAATGGCGAGTATTAATGTAACCCCAACCCTTACCCTAACTCTCCCCTTCCATGCAGCCTGACCCTAATACTCCTTTCACATCACAACCAAATACCCGGCATTTTCGCCAAAAACCCGGTTATTTGGTTGTAATGTGAAAGGTGCACTTCTGGTGGACCCGTGTCAAAAGACCCGGAAATTCAATCCAGGTAAAAAGAAGGGTTATTCCCAGGTCTGACACGTGTAGCACCTAACGCACTTGATTGGTGTAATTTTTTTACTATTGCCCTGGCAACAAGTGTTGCCACAGCAACAGTAAACAAATTACGCTGTGCAATGACGGCAGGGCAGACCCGGGTCTCTGTGACCCTGGGATCCTCTGCTGCCCCGGCAATATCCCGGGTCTGTGAACCCGGGATACTGCCGGGGCTGCGATCTGAAAGGGATATTAGCCTCCTTTCCCCGCAGCCTAACTGTAAGACTCCCTTCCCCGCAGCCTGACCCTAAGTCTCCCCTCCCCGCAGTCTAACCCTAAAACTTCCAATTAATTCCCTGTAATATTCACCTGTCCGAGGGGTCTACGACGGCGGTTTTCCATTGAATGGGTAAGTATGCTGATCGGCATACTTACTCATTCATTAATAAAATTTTCTAATTATTGCTATTTTCTAAATAGAGACAGAGGAAGATTAGATTTTGGTTGCCTCTATTTCGAAAACAATATTTTCTCAGCAGCGCCTGTGTCCTGTATACATTTTACAAAGACTTTTATTTTGACAAAATACATTTGTACTGAATACAAACTATGGCACTTGTCTACTACTGCTATATGCATTATTCTATGATATTCATTACAGTTATGTCTGTGAAGCTAAAATTTTGGTTTCAAATATGTTTTTTGTCTTCCAAAACCTCACACCTCTCCATGATTAAAATTCCTTACCTCAACTCATAATTCATCATGTCTAAAATTAATTGCATGGCATTAGATAAAAACCCTCTCTCTCCATCAATTCTTATCTACATGTGACATATTGTGTAGGGATAATCTAATTAGGCTTACCACTGGAAGGAGCATTTTGTGCCTTGCTATTTTATTTTATATCACTAGGAAAGTATTCCAAAGGGGTATATGTGGAATCATGTCTATTACTGTAGCTTGATATTCTTATGGGAAGGATAACTCCTCTTAGTGGAACTGTCTTTAGTGAACACCACTACAGAGATTGAAAATAAGAGAGGAAAGTTATTCCTGGGCAAAACCATGTTGATTGCAGGGGGAGTCAAGTTAATTGTATTCTTTGCATGCAGGGATATATCTTTGAATTGCTTACTGCACACAGATACTGACCAGCTTTACTTTTACATTGTTATTTAGACTTGGGATAGGAAACATCACCTCTCAACTCTAATACTGTGTGCAAAAGATGAAATATGACTCCCCTGAAATCAACATGGTTGTGACCAGGAGTAACTTTCCTCTCTTATTTTCAATCTCTGAATCTGGTCCAATATCAGCAAGTGGGTCACATAAAATAGCCCGTAGCTCACTACCTCCTGAAACAGGACTTCCATCAGAAATTATGGGCAAGTTAGGCTCACTATTCCTTGATCCACATCTCAACAAAATTGTAACACATTCCCCTCACAAGGCTATCTAGGTCTACTCTTGCATGCTGGCACTTGTGAACATAATGTGACCATGAGCACCAGTACACTCACTCATTAACCTCATATTATTAATCTAGTGTCCCATTATGATATAAAACAATGTGACAGCAATAAATAGTGCCTTACTATGATTAAAAATACTAAAAGTAATAGTGCTCCAACATTGACTTAATAGGTGGACTAAGTTCTTCCTCAAACTGCACATTTACGTAACGTCCTCTCACATTTTTCAATAGCATGCTCACCAATTTTCTCCCACAGCCTAGTTTTTCCTTGTCCTCCAACTAAACCACCCTGGGTGCCATTGATTATGTCCCTTTTTCCTGGAGACTCAAACTACTCTCTCCATCCTTCACTCCCAGTGCTATGACTCTACTACAAATCATGATGTCAGTTCTCTTGATTATGTATTTTCAAGACATTGCTCAATGCATGATTTCTTTCAGAATACTTTTGCCCATTTCAGAACAAAACCATTTTCCCTGCAAGCTCTCTTTCACTGCTTCTACTGCTCTATTGTTAACCTTATTCGCTCCAGAATTATTTATTAAAATTTTTATTTATTTTAAACAAATTTTCTTTGGCGTTATTCCACGATTATATTGTGCAATAACTTCTTCCCCACTTTCTTCATTCCTTTCTCCTGATATGGCAGTACCTCATAGTAACCAAACCCAAGCAACAGCCTGATTAGGTGGCTCCAGCTTCTCTCACTCTGCCTTTTTGATAACAACCATAGCACTTTATGGAAACACTATATCTCCAGCAGAGTATATTGCAAATTTAGTTCTCTTTAAAATGCACTGCTACTTATCAGTTCTACAAAAAAGCTATACAGCTATAAAGACAATGCTACACACTATGTCATCTCTACTTAACCCCTAAAGTTGAAACCTTTAAATACAGTTATGATGGTGCTGAATATAAACTCTGTGAAGTGTAAGTGTGCTAGCAGGGCCGTTTCTAGGTGCAGGCGAGCCCCCCTTTAGGTCCCGCAACCCTGCTCTAGGCTGTGGCTCACACAGACGCCGGCCGGCATCATTCAAGTGACGAGTACTGAATATACAGGGCTATGAGGTAGCGTTATTCATGGAAATAGATTTGGTCTGTACATCCAGTACTCATCATACAAGCACTGGCTGCACTGCAGAGGAAGGAGCAAGAGGGAGAAGATAAGGGAGTTTAGTAATAGGCTTTTAATAAAAAAATGTTATTTGTATATAAGGGGACACAAAAGGAGGCTGAACATATATAGTCCCCACATTCCCTCTGTGGGGAGTTTCTCCACAATTAGAGCAGCTGTAATCTCCGGATGGCCGCAAGGATGAGAGTATTAGCATGCGGATGTGACAGAGTTCTTTGTAGGATCAATTATCCGTATGTAGTTCAATATAAAAGAGTTTAAGCCTTCTTAAAATACTGGGATGCAGAGATCGAAACAGCATAAGTTCTCTACGCGTTTCTCTGCAAATGTAGTTTCTTCAGGAGGTAGGTAAAAGTCATAGAGTGCAGCTTCCTATTTAAAGCCATTCCTAATTAATACCAGTGTGTAGTTAACTATTACTGGTTCGTTGTTGACTAGATCACAATGATTTATCATGAAAAAGGATTAATATCAAGTTAATAAAGACTAATAGTGAATGGTACAGTAGATAAACTTGATCTATCTAAAAATTCAAGTAGACATTTGTGAGTATAACAGTAAATATTCATAATAATATGTGTGTATACACATTTATAAAGAAAAAATAAAGAAAGAAATAAATAAATAATAAAAAGACGTGAGTGGTATAGATAGCCAGTTACTTATTTTATGGACTACAGACTAACCGTAACAGGCTATAAACTGTTTGTTAGGATAAACACATATTAGTATGAATTGTACATTTATCAAAAATATTTTGTTTTAGCAAATATACAGAAAGACTGCTTTATTATACGAACAGTATTTCTTTAATGGAAATCAAAATAAAATAAAATTGATTGCAGTGCAAAGATATATGTACTGATTCTACAACAAGCAGAATCATACCTATTCTTTTGAGATGTATTATTCCCTACAAAAGATGTGCAGTTATTTATATACTAACGTACACATAATATTTTTGTAAGACTTGTAATGATAAATCATTGTGATCTAGTCAACAACGAACCAGTAATAGTTAATTACACACTCGTATTAATTAGGAATGGCTTTAAATAGGAAGCTGCACTCTATGGGCCGTATGCAGAGCTCCGGCCGCATTACAAATGCGGCCAGAGTTTTCCGATATGCTCTACTGCACATGCGCAGTAATCTACGTTACTTGTTGCAATGTAGATTGCGTATACGCGGTCTTTAAGACTTTATGACTTTTACCTACCTCCTGAAGAAACTACATTTGTAGAGAAACGCGTAGAGGACTTATGCTATTTTGATCTCCGCATCCCAGTATTTTAAGAAGGCTTGAACTCTTTTATATTGAATTACATACGGATAATTGATCCTACAAAGAACCCTGTCACATCCGCGTGCTAATACCCTCATCCTTGCGGCCATGCGGAGATTACAGCTGCTCCAATTGTGGAAAAACTCCCCACAGAGAGAATACACGTCCGTTTCACATCTCGGGCTGCATTTCTATCTGTACGCTGTCCCTGGTAAAAGCACCCTCGACCATACCATGCCGGTTGGCGGTGGTGCCGACGGAAAAAACAGAGTACACTATTGTCATCATAATCTGAATGCTTCAGCTGTCTGCTTACTGCCAGGGAAAGTCTCCATTACGCGCCCAGAGGAACAACTATCAACTATAATTCACATGGTGAGCAAGCTGATTGCTACACATTGCGTTATTCTGACATACCCTGTTATTGCACCTATAACCCAAGTTTAAATAGATCTTAATAGTGTGTCTAAGACATTTGTAAGTGGAACATTACAGAGGAGTCATATTACGCAAAGGATTTTTTCTAACAATTTCTCACAATTACTGTTTGCAACATTAGTATCCACTATTTCCACAAATATGGCAAGTTCTTGTGCAATATAGATTTTGTTGCTAAAATACAGACAACTATACTCCCAGAGACAGTTGCTAACTATTTTTTCTAGAGTTCAACCAATTTTTACTATACCGCAAGTTTAACTACTTTTTGGAGCTCCACTGCGGTTTGACTAAGTAGACCAAAGCTGTCAGATCAACAGTCTAGACTATTCTTTGGGGTTTGCAGGAGACTATTTAATTGTTTTTTATTATTTTTTTTTATTAATGTTATTTATTTGCTTCCATTATATTTTTGAATATCCATTTTATTCTTAATAAAGTCTAGTTTCCTGAAGCGCTTCTCCTACCTTCTTTTTTGTTGTCTCTAGGGGTATATCCCCCCCCCACCACCCCTCACCAGAAGCTGCTGTGGAAATTATTTTATTTGGAATATTGGTTCCTATTCTTAATTCTATTTTTGCACCTTTAGGTTATTAGCGCTTCATTTTATTTTTGTGGTTTTGTAAGCATTGATTCTGCCAGAATCTAGGAGTTGGATTTGGGCCCATTTAAATTATTTGTGTAAATTTTTTTTGTAGTGAAGTTTGCTGATTTAAAGTGGAATAAACCTTCTAGAATGTCTGGTCTTGTGCATTGCAGTGGTTGTGATGCTTTTGTTTTGTTACTTTTTCTGAAGTGCTGTCAGTACACAAATTTGAAGAAGGTAGAATGATGCACATTCATGATTTCAATCTGTGGCTTAGGAAGTGGTGTCATGAGGAAGGATTTGGGTTCGTAAAACATAGCCATGCCATCTGGCAAAACAGAAACTTGTATAAAAAGCATGGCTTGCACCCATCATCTGTGGGAACAGATATTCTAAGTGAGCAGTTTGAATGCTTTATTAGAAACCATTTAAACTAGGAGAGGGGGGCAGTGATACAAATAAAAAAAATAGCTGCTCCCCCAACCAAGAAGTGTTATGTGGCCAGTCAATAATGACAGACAGCATAGCCACAGCAACTAACGGAAAAGAGAACAGAAAAAGCAATATAATAGCAATAATAATAAAATGAAGAGTAGGAGATTCATAATGTAAACTCTGCAATGTGTGCAAATGCTAGGAGTTTAGGAATTAAAATCCCTGAACTAACTGCAATAATGTCAAGGGATAGTCAAGGGATAGTCTGCATATTGTGGGAATCACAGAATCATGGTACAATGAAAATCATGCATGGGACCTAGCTATAGTGGGTTATAATTTATGTAGGAAGGATAGAGTAGGGAAAATTGGAGGATGCGTAATAATATATGTGAAGAAAGGGTTAAATTCAACTTTAATAAGGAGTATTGGATTAAAAACAGGGGCCCTTGGGTAACCATAGAAACCCAGGGGGTTATTCTTCGTACTGGAGTGATATATAGGCCACCTGGGCAAGAATAATCATGGGAGATTTTAATCTATCTAATGTAAACTAAGGGGGAATTTTCAGCAACTTCCACTAGAAGTGGGGACATTTTAAGTTCATTACAGGATGTATCCCTGAAGCAACTGGTGAGAGAGCCCACTTGCAACGAGGACATCTAATACCCCGTTCAGATTACCAGCTAAAGGCCGGGGTTTTCATGAAATCGCCGGGTTTCATGAAAACTCCGTCTTTTTCTGGCAATCTGAACGCGAATCCGGACTCTCTCTAGCCGGGTCTTAGACCCGGCTAAAAAGAAGGGGTTTGCGGAGAAAGCCGGGTCCCGCGGTTTGAAAACCCCGGGGATTTGCAGGGCTGGTAATCTGAACGTGGTATTAGATTTGGTACTTACAAATGGTGACAGAATCTCAGAAGTAAGTGTGGGTGAGAACCTAGGATCCAGCGATCATCAAGCAGTATGGTCTAGTATAATGACTGAGAGAGACACGTACCAAACAAAGACAAGGGTGCTAGACTTTAGGAAGGCGGATTTTGTGGAAACGTGGAAATGTGTAAACGATTCCTTGGCAGAGTGGAGGCACATGAAAGGAATACAGGAGCAGTGGGGAAATTTAATAAAAGCATTATTAACAGCAACAGACCTTTGTATAAAAAAAGGTTAGGAAAACACCCAGAAAAGGAAAGCCAATGTGGTTTACAAAAGAACTATAGTGAAAGCAAAAAAGATGGGCTTTCGGAATTAGAAGAAAACTCAAAATGATGATGACAGCGAGGAGTATTTTGCAAAGCAGAAGGAGACTAAAAAGGTTATCAGTGCAGCAAAGGTAAAACTGCTGAAAAACTGGGGCAAAAGCTTTTTTAGGTACATAAATGAAAGGCAAAAGACTAAAGAGGGTATTATTAAGGCTCAAAACAGAGAGTGGGAGTCTTGTTGAAGGTGAAAGAGCTATGGCAGATCATCTTAACAATTTCTGTTCAATATTCACAAATGAAAGAGTGGGGAAAGGGCCACTTTTAAATGGGAAGGCTATTAACACAATGGAGGCAATTACAACTGCTTTCACTGAGGAGCAGGTATTAAAAGAACTTTAAAAGCTGAAAGTAGACAAATCAATGGGACCAGATGGGATACATCCGAGGATACTAAAAAAGCATAGAGGGGTGCTGGCAAAACTATTAAATGAATTATTCACTCAGTCACTAATAACTGGGGTAATTCCAGAGGACTGGAAAATAGCAAATGTTGTCCCTCTGCATAAAAGAAGAAGTAGAGAAGAAGCTGCAAACTACCAACCAGTGAGTCTAACATCAGTAGTATTGATGGACCGCATGTACGCAATCTAAGTAACAAATTGCTACGTAGATAGCGTAAAATAGTTACTACACATGCGTCGTAGCTAGAATCGGAACGTATGTAAAAAAAATACGGGGTTGTGAATCCGGCCCCATATCTCTAGAAAGACATAAATACATTAGAGACTGTGTAAAGAGCAACTAAAATGGTCCATGGCCTGTGTCACAAATCATACCAAGAAAGGCTATAGGAAGTAAACATGTATAGCTTGAAGCAGAGAAGGGAGAGGGGGATATGATAGCAGCTTTCAAATACATCAAGGGTTGTGACTGGCTAGAGGAGGGCGGCATCTTTCAAAGAAAGAGGTGTAACAGAACAAGAGGGCATAAATATAAACTGGAGGGTGATAGATTCAGAAAATTCAAAAATTACTTCACTGAAAGGGTGATATATATGTGGAATAGCCTCCCATCTGAGGTGGTTGACGCTAACACAGTAGAACAGTTTAAACATGCTTGGGATAAATATAAGGATATCTTTAATCTTCAACTAAATTGAGGTTAAATAGAGTCTAGGGTCAGTATAGTTTTAAATAAAAAACTGGGCAGATTGGATGGGCCATGTGGCTCTTATCTGCCGTCACTTTCCATGTTTCTATTTTTCACCCTAGCCCCAGGTTGGTGCAAAACAGCAGGTCAGGGTCTCTAATGACTGTCCCTGATAAGCTGCACCAACTGTGTGGAATACCTTATGTTCTCTATCCTTCAAATCTTAATGAGCTCTCTGTAAACTCACCTCTTCAAACTTACTTTCTAGATAAGTTCCTCAGTCACCTTCAAAACAATCTTTTATCCTACTGTCAACTGTGAATGTTATTCTTGCCATCCCCACCTCCCAATGATGAAAATTTCTTACCTCAACTCATAATTTCTTCCTCAGCTACTTCATAAACTTCTTGTACCCTACAGCCAACTTTTATATTTTCCAGTATCCCATAGAAGATTCACATAACACATCCATGTATTCTTTCTAGACCCAATTAACACTCAGGCCTTAGAGGAACATTGGTGTGACTAGATCATATAGCCCGCTCAGCACTTTTGGGTTTAGTTTATGACTCAACAGAATGCTGTCTATAGTAAGCATTACATATTTACAGACATGGGCCCAGATCCAGAACAACGCTTGTGAACGAATTTACGCGTGGCGGAGATGTAAAATCGCCTTTTGGTAAGTACTGCGCATGCGCACCATAGAAAAGACGCTCAGTAACGTAGCATAATTGTGAACGTATGGGCCATTCACGTATGTGTCACGTAAATACTTACGTGTGGACGTGCCAATTTTACGTGAGTCCAAAATACGTCTGAAATACATTACGTAGGCGGGGGTTTGTATTTAAAGTGTACAGTATGGGCGTGCTTAGCTGCGTCAATACGTGTTGCCCATACGTACTTGTGCGGATCACTGCGGTTACGTTGGCAAAAGTTAAGGTAGGGTTTGGAAAGCGTATCTTGACAAAATACATACATTCAAGGGGTGTGCCTAGGGGAGTGTATAGAATGTACGCACGTGAAAATACGCTACGCGAATATACGTACGGCAAACGTAGTTCTGGATCTACCCCATGGTCTATTTACAGGTGTCCTTATCAGGAAATGAAAGCAAACAGAAGCTCTCTGAATAGGTTATTAAAAACTAGCCTTACCAATATTAAATTACATTTATAAGAAACTAGTAAAATAATGTAAATGTATATAGAACATGTGTCCGAAAAGCTCCTTCACTAAATCCCCCAATCATACAAACAAAACTGTATTACATTTTTACTTTGGAAGATATAGTTCAACAGCTGTTTTTTATTATCTGTTCATACAGACTGATGTACAGTTTTCTTGGCATTTTTAATGTCTGTCTGTCTTCTTCAATGAAGACAAAGACTTAAATATTTGAATAAGCAAATAAAAAAAAATAAGAAGAAATCATATGTATGAGTGTATATAAACACACCCACAATGGATTGTTATCTTAATGCTTAAGAGATGTGGGAGAACAAAAAAAATTCAGTTTCTTTTCTAATTCTCGTCAACAGGAAATAAGTTGCAAGTGGAGCCAAAACACAGATTAAAGAGCAAAAAAATCTACTAAACTAATAACATGCTGGATTCTGAAGCACAGTAGGCAGTATCATATGTGAAATTTGTGGGTTTCATTTCCACCCTGTCAAAGGAAATTTGTTCTATATGAATCAAGTAAAAGCTAAAATATCTTCTATGGCATCAACATTATTTGTTTGTCTGTTCCAGGTTTAGCTGAACTATTGACCCTTTTAGTAATCAACGAGTGTTACTTGATGGGCAATCATCATTTTTACCTTCCAAGCGCTGGCATTTCCCAATTTTTGTAGAACTTGCACTGTATTATTATACAATGGCAGAGTTTACAAGTACCTTTAATGCTACCAAAGTGGCTCCAAGGTCAGTTAGTCCAGCCTAAAGACAGGCACCATTTACAGGGACAGCCAATAAGCACTATAGCCACCTCCAGACAAAGCCAAGTGGTACATTTCTTAACTAAGGCAACCCCCAACACATACATTAATCCTTAATTAGAACAACATACAATATCCACGCTTTAAAATAATCATAAGCAGAAGTCATGGAAAGTTTGGAGGTAGGATAGAGTGATATAAGCCCCCCCCCCCTATCCTCTTACACAAAAAACACCTCAAACACATAGATATGCATGGAGGATGTGGTTCCCCAGTTAGAACGGTCCTAATTCGATAGGGCCATTCTCTCGAGGAGGCATAGCAATCGATCTACAGAGCACCGAGCATTAGGTGCTACAAAATGGTAAGAAAAAATAGTCCCCCACTCCTTTCCCTAATTCTATCCCTAACCCTCCTTTCCTGGCAGCCTGACCCTAACCGTCCCTTCTTTGCAGTCTGACCCTAACCCACCATTTCCTGCAGTGTGACCCTAACCCTCCCTCCCTTGCAGCCTGACCCTAACCCTCCATCTACCACAGCCTGACCCTAACCCTCCCTCCCCTGCAGCCTGACCCTAACCCTCCCTACCCTGCATAGAGAAGTTACTCACCATAGATAACGGCAGTGGAGCGAAGGGATAACGTCGGCGGTGCTATTTAAGAAGGAGAATGGGTGATGTATGCCAAACAGCATACTCACCCTTTCTAAAAAAAATAAAAAGTAGAAAAAGGTAAGCATTCGAAATAGGGACATTCTTTACGGGGATTGCAACCGATGCAGGGATACAGCAAGGGGTGAAAAGAAAGTTTTTTCCTCTGAGGTTTTTCACTAATAATTATTAGCACATTAGTTTAACAAAATAGAATCAACTTACTATGAAATTAGTGACAAATAGGACAGGTCCTGCAAGAACCATTACCTATTGGTTTGCTTGTTCTACAGGATGACTGAATCAACAGTTTGGCTAGATGCAACAGAAATATTATTCTGTTGTCCAATCCGTAGCTTCAGGTACATGATTTTCTGTATTTATGTAACTTTGTTTATACAGTGCCCCAATAACTGACCGTGGACAAAGGAGGTATAGTCACATGACAGTGGACTTCCACAAACCTGGGATAAAGATTATAATGCAGTTGTTTTAATAACTATTATTTCCTGGGTTGTAATTGTTGGGTTATGTACAGTAGACCATACAATCATCAAAATCTTTTAAATCTCTTTTTCTTAAATTACTTAATTC
>WWET01000817.1:327647-337711 GCA_011038615.1 Limnodynastes dumerilii | reverse complement strand
AAATAGTGCGAGGACCACTTACAGGTTGTAATCTCAGAGCCAAGAAAGCAATAGTAACCCCTGCTTCATCCAGATGTATTTCTGGATGATAATTATGTAGGATTGAACAGACAGTGGTAGTATCCTAATCTGTGCTTTCTGTATAGTTATTATTAGATAACAATTGATGCATTATATTACAACCACAGTAAAGCTGGGCAAACACAATATTGTTTTGATGATTATGAATAACCAACAATAGCTAACAATAACCAACATTAGTTCTGACATCTTACCAGTGTGGACGGCCCAAAAATGCTGTAGAATTGTGTGAAACAGCAGCATAAGAGAGATGTAGTGATGCCCCTTTATAGATTATTGGTACGCCCTCATCTAGAATACTGTGTTCAGTTCTGGAGGCCATATCTCCAGAAAGACATAAATACATTAGAGACTGTGCAAAGAAGAGCAACTAAAATGGTGCATGGCCTGTGTCACAAAGCAAGAAAGGCTAGGCTAGAGGAACTAAACATGTATAGCTTGGAGCAGAGAAGGGAGAGGGGGGACATGATAGCAGCTTTCAAATACATCAAGGGTTGTGGCATTTTTCAAAGGAAGAGGTGTAATAGAACACGAGGGCATGAATATAAACTGGAGGGTGGTAGACTCAGAGGAAATGTGTGGAAAAATTACTTCACTGAAAGGGTGATAGATAAGTGGAATATTCTCCCATCTGAGGTGGTAGAGGTAACACAGTAGAACAGTTTAAACATGCTTGGGATAAATAGAATGATAAACTAAATTGAGGGTAAATAGGGTCTAGGGTGAGTATAGTTTTAAATAAACAACTAGGGAGACTGGATGGGCCATGTGGCTCTTATCTGCCGTCATTTTCTATGTTTCTATCATATTGTGTGACTGGATTTATTTGAGCTCCTAATTTTTGCAATTGATGTCACAAGGTCGGGAGAAAGCTTCAGTGCCTATTGATAGCTGGTCTTCAGTGCAAGAATTCCTATTCCCCTTCCTGTATTGGGCTGCCTTTGTGAGCATACATATCGTTGCAAAAGAGGTTTATGGGAAACACTTTCAAACAGATCCACTGGGAAATATTGCAGTGTGTATGGAGGCATCATGATCAGGACTTTTGGTGCCGCTATACTTGCTTACATTTCAATACGAAGTGTAAAACATTTTTTATTAGGTTTGTTGTGCTTATACACACTTACCTTGCACCCTTCACATGCACTGACTCCATAGTGATATCCAGATGACTTGTCCTGACACACAAAACAAGGTTTGTAAACTCGAGGAGGAGGGGGAGGGGATGGAGGGCTCGGGACCAGCTCTTCTGAACTGGTACTTTGTGTTTCGATGGCTATAATAAAAGAAAAGAACAATCTCTTTAAGTGTAACAATTATTAAACAAGTAAACTACACTACAATGATTACATTTTAGGTATTTTAATATGAGGCAGACTCACATATATCAAACAACACTTTTTATTATCTTATTAAAGAGAACTCCAAAAAACATAATGTTGTTCATAATTTGTACTTAACCTTCCTGTTTACACCGGATGGTAAGATTACCTTGCATAAACACTATACAACTGGTACTTGCAACTGTACAATTATTTGTTGGAACAATTGCAAAAATATATCTGCTAACCATACACACTAGACAGATTATCTGGGTAGAATATTAGACATGCGCAGGAACATACTTATATTGTTTTTGATATTTTACAAACTATAACTGATCGTCTGTGTATCGTCACCATTGATGATCTGCACAATAATTGTATGCAGTGTGTGCGCAGCTTTACTGAAGGAATAAAAGTATGGAGATTGTTGCAATATGGTTGTCAACACAACTGATTAAACACTTGCTGAAACTTCTCCATCCAAATGCTTTGACATTTGTTTCATGGAGAGAGTTTAAGGAATGTGGGCTTCCTTATAACAGTTTGTCAGATCTGCAGCAAGTGGTCAGGGAGGGTAGAAATGAAAAGGAATAACTCTCCATATCTGTAAAGCTGATATATTAAGTTTGTTATTAACTATAAGATCTATGCTTTTTAAATAATAATGGTAATAGAGCAAGGACAGCAAGTAACTGATAATTGTGATGCATAAGAACTGTGAATACTTTGAAAAGGTTAAAAAAAGATTAGTGTAAATCCCCATAATCCCTTGATAAAGAGAGCTTGCTTACAACCCTGTAGACATCTAGCACACAAATATCTCATATATAATGGCAGAAAGAATACTAGTGTGTAGCCAACTAGTCACTTACATAGTACACCAAGCATTATAACAGCATTGTTATACTGGGGAAGGGGTTGCTAGGGGGTGACCCTCCATGTAAAGAGGGGAGTATGTCCTGCAAGGATCGCAACCCAGCAGGCTCATAATTTTCTTAAAACAGAGAAAAGGCAGCACTATAAGTCAGTATTTATTTCTTGGAAATAATATAATAATATTTATTGTCAAAAAGCCCTTAAAGGTAAATTAAAACACACACTATATAATCAGTAAAAAAAATAGTAAACCGTGCAACCATACATGATTGTTTACTATTGTTCTTATATTGATTATAGAGTGCATTTGTTTATTGACCAAAAATATATATATTTTTTATAAATTATATTACGTAGCGCTACTTTTTTCTCTGTTGACATAAGGATTGGTCTCTACTACAGCTAACAGCGTCTAGATTTTTACAATAGTTAAACATTTTAGATTGTTGACACTAAGGGCCACATTTACTAAGCTGCGGGTTTGGAAAAGTGGAGATGTTGTCCATAGCAACCGATCAGATTCTAGCTGACATTCCCTAATATGTAATTGGAAAGTGAGAGCTAGAATCTGATTGGTTGCTCTGGGCAACATCTCCACTTTTCCAAACCCGCAGCTTAGTTAGTCTGGCCCTAAATCTTATGCTTTTCAACCCAAAAACATTCCAGTGCCTCTGCTTATAAGGAAAGTTTTGTTTTGTTCAATGATAGCATAGCATTCATGGAGTTATTTCTTACTTGTGTTCATAGTGACTACAGATTAATCAGATATAGTAGAATCACACTGATTAAAAATAAAAAAAATCAGACATGGGAAAAACAGGATCTATGAAACACAAGGATGTGGGTCCCTGGAAATAACGGAACTATTTCGATAGGGCCATTTTCTTCCAGAGAGTTTCGAACTGGCTGGGAAATCGATTACTTATGCCTTGATGAGGAATAGCAATCGAACCACGGAGCACTGAACGCAGTGCTCCGAAAGGTAAAGCTGTAAGCTACCCCAACCCTTCCCCTAATTCTAACCCTAACCCTCCCCTTCCATTACCCTAACCCTCCATCTCCTGCAGCCTGATCCTAACCCTGGAGAGGTTACTCACCTTTCCCGTGGTCCGGGTCCTGCGGTAGCGGCGGCGTTTCTGAAATGGAATGGGTGAGTATGCCGATCGGAATTCTGAAAACTGAAGGAGTATTTAAAATAGGGACATCCAAAAAGATTTTTCGGATGTCCCTATTTCGGAAATCAGGCATTCTATGCAGGGACTGCACCCGAAACACAATGTAACGACTGGATAATATAGAGGAAAAACAATAATGGAAGATTAAGTAATGGTAGGGAAAACTATTTTAGGAAATTAGAATATTACTATTCATTTAACGGGAATGGATAACTATAACCTTATTACTGCCACAGATAATACTTCAGAATCATTAACTGACTATTATAAAAACTACATTCCAATAATATAATGGTAATTAACATCAGTATAATTAACAGCAGTATATTAAAAGAAACAGTGGCCACTTGGGCATGAAAGACTTATTACCCTCAAGGGGAGCATATTTAAGGATTTATATGTGGTCTTTTTGAAATGAATACACTATTTTGGTTACAAATTAGAAATTCCATTGGCCACGTGCAATATTTTAAACTTATTGCTCCTCACATCCAGTCCAAAAGAACAGCGTCCTAATGCTACCCAGGGGAACACTGCATCATGACATTCAATAGAAGTCTCTCAATCCCTCTCAGCCCAGACCTTGTTTATCTCTATAAGGAGAGTCCTTATGAAATAGATTAACCACTTCAGGATCACAGAGTTTACATTTTACATTTAATAATGCTACCAACCTTTTTACTGTTACATCCCTAGATATACAAATAAACGAATAAATTAATAACACTTTTAAAATAAATAATAATAACAATAAATGAAATAGATTTTGGCTCTAATGTCAGGCTTTTAAAATGTATACAATATGTATGTTGTGTAAACTTTTAATAATGTTTAGCGTTTTAGTATTATTCTTTATTGTTTTTCTTCTCATTATTATTCTTCTATAACAAGCAAAGAATCTGATGGTCTACCCTAGATTCAGGTCACTAGATATTTGGATATAACTGCAGCTTATGGATAAGCTGTTCTTAGATCCAAGTTACCCTGAGAGTAATAGTATTAGCAGCACAGGAAATTCCAAACACTGCAATTGCTCCAACACACCTCTAATTCTGGATTTTCCATTCAGCATACTATGTTTATTTTGAAAGCTGTCATCTGGCAATCAGTGATGCAGCAACCCAATCAGTCTGTAGTTGACCACTGGCATTACCAATCAATAAATATGTACAGCGAACAACTATGCTTCTGCTTTATATATAACAACTCCACTGAAAACATGAAATAATCTTTGAAAGGCCTATATGTTAATGCAAAACACTGGCTTTAGATGGAGATGCACACAGTTCCTTAAATTAAGCCACTCTGACA
This sequence comes from Limnodynastes dumerilii, assembly GCA_011038615.1. Classification (NCBI taxonomy): domain Eukaryota; kingdom Metazoa; phylum Chordata; class Amphibia; order Anura; family Limnodynastidae; genus Limnodynastes; species Limnodynastes dumerilii. The sequence goes on along the minus strand of WWET01000817.1, from coordinate 332,943 downwards.
AATCTCTCCAAACACTTATTCCTTATTACAATAAAGGCAATATAAATCAGCAGATTTAGTCATGCTCTACAAACAAATCTAAGGCATAAGAATTGATGTCCATACTGAACATTAAATGTAATCTAGAGTGGCAAGTACATACACACACATTACAACTCCCATGAAACCCACAGATATGGTTTTTTAAAGCATATATTTTTACATTTTGACCACAAGTTGAATGGTTCTACATTATACAAGGTTAGTAGTGATAAATTAAGTTTAGTGGTGCAAATATAGTATGTGGAGCATCTTCCACTGTGCAATAGTAAAGCCATATTTTTCACTGAATAATATTTGTCCCCAAATAGCTTAGAGACCACCTGAAATAAAAATCATACCTTTCACATTTTTACGTATTTAATACCTTACCCACTAACGCAGGCAAGGAAAAAACTTCATCAGCTTCAGTGTTCTGAAACTGCCGATGGCAACTACGGTTTATTACTGTCTATAGAACCGGAAGTCAGTATTTGAAATATCTCACAATGGATTTTGTATAACCCAAACTCTTTTTAGAGAAAAGTGCCATCCGAAAATGCTGAATGTTAAACAGGTTGAACCTACATGCACTGCAATTTAAAACAAAACAGAGAGGACGGCTTCTAGCAAACAATGTAAAAAAAAACTACACTTCCCATAATTCAACAGCTTTTCTCTAGGTGTTGAACTGGGTGTGCTTTGTCTCCAAGAAGGTCAGAAATTTGACAGTTAACCTGCCAAGGTACAATTTTCTCCTGTTTATTAACTAATTACCTATCTCCAGAGGTAGTCGCTCCAGGATAGAGCTCCACAGGAGATTGAAGGAGGAGGGGAAAGAATGGGAGAGAAGAAAAGAAGACAGAGCAGAGAAGAGACAGAGGTAGAGGACAGAGTGAAGGAGTTTTCAAATTTCTAGCTGTCAGAATGGTAACCCTACTGAAATAACATTACTAAACACCCTATAGGCAATTATTTTATTATTAAGTATTATTATTTATTAACAGGTTTTTATATAGTACTATCAGATTACATAGCGCTTTAGAGAGAACATTTCACATCCACATCAGTCCCTGCCCCATTGGAGCTACATACTTAGGTCCATAACGCATACTTACACACAGACAATTCATTTATTCAGCAGCCAATTAACCTACCGGCATATTTTTGGAGTGTGGGAGGAAACCCACGCAGACAGGTGGAGAACATACAAACTTCTCACAGATAGGGCCTAGTCCGGGAATCAATCTCATGAGCTCAGCACTGTGAGACACAAGTGTTACTCACTGAGCCATTCTGCCCCATGATACAGCCAAAATGATGATCAACTGTCTCACTCTAGATTTTGTGATTTTTGCTCATGACAGTAACACACTATGGGCCCAATTCAATTAGCTTTGCACCCACGTTATTTGCAATATGAAGCTAATCCTGCAAATTTTTTTTGTGGATTTTTATGTGCACCCCATAGAGATGTGCATAAAAGCCACACCTTTTGCCTACCATAACCGACAGGAAAAAGTGCACCGCAAGCTTCTTCCTGTCTTCACGGTAAATTGCATCGGGCCCTATATATGGTAGTTGGACCTGCAACATAGAAACCTAGGTTAATCCCGTAAAACTTGCACTGCTTGGCTTATGACATTATCTGACTGAATGAATTAATGTAAAATAATTGCATTAATCACAGTTGACCTTATATAGAAGTCATACAAAAAAAACAAGTAAATTAACAAACAAACAAACAAAAAAAAAAAGATACAAAATACCGCACAAGCTGCCCTAAGTGTTGCAATTTCCAGGAACACTTCATGATTACAAAAGTAGAAACCTAATATATGAATTTTCTTCAAATATGTGCATTGCAAATACAGCAGGATGTGTGTGTAATATTTCAAAGTGTCAGTCTGTTATGGAAAAGTACAAGATATAACGCAAAGCTCTGCCTGAGGAGTTATATATCATTCTGGCTGATGAAGTGTGGTATATTTAGTTTTACATATCTTAATAGTCTTCTCAAAATGTAAGCCTTGACATCTGCTCAGAAATTGGACTCTAGGACATGTAAAGACAGATCACAGCGAGACCAGATTGGCCACTAAAAGTAACATGTGACATTACGTAATATGGTGACGCTATATATTAAAAAAAATACGGATAATAAAGAAAATCCTTGAAACGCGCACTCCCATACTATCTGCAGCATAAAGTGTACTCATTGCAAGATCTCGGTGTAGTTGCTGAAAGGACATTGTATGTGCTGAAGTAAGAACATTCCCATATGCATAACACATCGACGAATTCCACTCCCTCGGTGGGACGAGAGGCGTACAATCTCTTGCCCTGTGTTATGTGTGTCAACAAATTCCTTCCTTGCTCCTGTGTTGTCTCCATATCACCATTCTTAACACTGGTCACATACTGAGAAAAACCATCCCAGCAATGTTTCTGAACAGATCAAAAAAAAAGCAAAACCCAAAGAACAAAACAAAACAATAACTATCAGGAGGATAAACTGTTGAGAGTGATGATAAATGACAGGAAAAAAAAAGTTTCCTTATAGTGTTTGTCTTGGTACATGGGTGACTTAACTCACAAATCAGAAACCTACATACAAAAAGTCCTGAAGGATTAGACATCCTGACAATTCTTAACATGTCTGGAATTTTTCTTTGAGGTTATATAAAGACCTCTTGCTATCACTGCACATACAGCCCTGGAGTGGTTAAAAAGGTGCGGCATGCTTTGAATTAGATCACTTTCAGCTCTCTAACACCATGCTGTGGCATTAAGACAGTCCTGTTTCTTCCTGATTAGAAGCAGCGGGCTTTTCATAAAATATCTGTTTCAGTTTTCAGCAGCCATATTGGATGAAACATGTACTGGATTTTAATATACAGTCAGGGCAGCCGCGTTTTTAACTTAAAGGAGTTGTAAAGCAAAAGGCATTTCCTGCATAGCCTTGGGGGGATTACAAGCAATGAGCTCAGAAACCCTGGTGGGAAGGAGCAATTTGAGCTAATTAGGGTGAATAGCAGAGTTGCCTTGGTCAATGCATTCTCTTAGCCCTCATTTTTGTTGGCACCAAAAAGAAGCCGGTGTGGACTTTCTATTCTTTTAGTACGTATGCATACACTTCTGGAGTGCATGGCCTGCAGCTCACAGACATTAGGCAGAAAGTCAAAGGAAACACCAAAGTTCAACTAGAGTACAAGTAATTAGAACCAGATTCTCTACAGCTTAAATGTTCAGAGCATTGTTGTGAGTTATTTATATGACGCCAACTATGTATTATAGACATTTAAAGTATATCACAAAAATAAGCTTGTCTTCTGTCTAGCTCATCTTAAGAAAAGTTATGCACTTAGGAAAATCTGTTATTCTTAGAATGTTCCTTCCTATGTCAAAGTAGACAGGTTTATAAAGCTCTAGAGTAAAATATAGCAGAACGTTTGGACACTGCATCAAGTCTGGGAATGTATATAGTTGTACAAAATAGTGAAGTCATGTTTTGGTCTGTAAGCATAGTATGTGGCTTAGGGAAAGGTGTTACAAGGAGGTCTGCCAGCCTTGACTTAGTAGTAACCTAACCATAACCCCCAGGGGAGGGGACATGACCCGGTCACACTGGATGCTGACTGGGAATTGTTGCTGGGCTATGAATCCCTGCTATTCCCACCAAATCCATGCAACAGGTGCAGATCATAAGAATGCCACATAAAGACAAAACTGATATAGTAGCTAAAGGCTTTGATTTTACTTTCTTGCAGCTATGTGCAACAACCTCATGAAAGCTGCAAGTCAGTGATTGCAGGCACACATCTGAAAATGTTTCTGTAACTATATATCTAGACTCAGACTAAAGCAGTCAACCCACTGGAGGAAACCCACACAGACACTAATATAGTGATAGATAGATAGATAGATAGATAGATAGATAGATAGATAGATAGATAGATAGATAGATAGATAGATTAGATAGATTAGATAGATATAGATAGATTAGATAGATATAGATAGATTAGATAGATATAGATAGATATAGATAGATATAGATAGATATAGATAGATATAGATAGATAGATAGATAGATAGATAGATAGATAGATATAGATAGATGGATGGATTAGATACAGTATTGTACACAAACATCTGAAGAAAATTATGAATACACAAACACTCTCTCCAAAGTGTTAACATGCTTTCTAGCTAACTCTGGACCCTCCAGGTCAACCCTGTGTGCTAAGTGCGAAGGGATTGATAGTACATTTTCACATCTCTTCTGAGCTGCCCAAAGATGCAGCACAACTAGAAACGTCATTATCTTCAATAAAAATGTGTCCGCTAACTATAACTCCCTTTCTCCTGGGTATTTGGGTTGGGACTTCAGGATGCTTTATCTAGAGACCTGCTAGTGTATACTAATAAGCTTTGTATGTGGGCTACGGTTGGCCTGGCACTTCCCCTGTGATTGGAGACTGGATTTTGGATCGTCGGGTATGACAATAAAAGGGGATTATATTTGGACTCTATGGGTATATGCCCATCAACAGGAAATGTTTGCTAGGGGGACTGCAGTTGGAAAGTTACCTATATCAATAATACTGGTCTCCTATTATATATAATTTATATCAGTGGTTGAAGTTGAAATTTAGAAGTGACGGTATGGAAACATATGAAACACTACCGTATACCGCCCCACTTTGAGCTCTGCTTCTTATCTTATTTACATTATGAAATCTCATATTTATAACTATAAAATATACCTCACTACATAAACAAGGAGGCTCTACACATATTTCATAATTATACCTTCCCAATGTCCACGCATCTTACATGGTACATGCATTTGCTTATACTGTTATAGCAATTGGGATACTTGTATTTGTTGGGTTTAATTTTAGTTTTTTTGATTCATTTAAAACATACAAAACAATAAACACTGTTTGAATAACAAAAAACAACAACAACAACAACAAAGGGATGTGAATCCCGCCAAAGCCCTGCTATTGGGAAAGAAACTTATTAAGTGGAAACCATATTACTAAAGGTAAATTTTAACAGCTTGAAAAAGAATGATAAGGGCCCGATTCAATTAGCTGCGATGAGGAGAAAAAGCTTGCGGTGTGCACATATTTATGCGCATAAAAGTCCCCCTTCAAAAATTTGCAGAATTAGCTTCACGCCGCAAATAACGCCGGTGCAAAGCTAAATGAATCGGCCCATTGAATTGTTGATCTTATCATTATTTCGTAACGTACATATCACTATGATGGCT
>WWET01000817.1:308003-319300 GCA_011038615.1 Limnodynastes dumerilii | reverse complement strand
CCCATACCATATTACTATAGCTGCAGCTGAGAAAACCTCTCATATTACCATAGATGCTTTATCTATTTTGTACTTTGTGTGATTTCTTATGTAATTTATAGCTGTAGCTGAGAAAGCCCGTCCCCATATTTATAGCCGAAGCTGAGAAAACCTCCCATATTACTATAGCTGCAGCTGAGAAAACCTCTCATATTACCATAGATGCTTTATCTATTTTGTACTTTGTGTGATTTCTACAATTATGTAATTATGTTATATCAGGGAACAGCAATTTTATTTTAGGAGCTAGGTCAAATATTTAGAAGCTTTATTTATATTAGCAAGAGGTACTCTGGAGACTATGGATAACAGTGATATCAGTGGAAACGTCTATGCCAGAATTTTGATTGCAGAATCAAATTCTAAACATAGGACTGCATCCAGACCTCTGTTGCTGAGGGTGTGGGTCTGCATCGAGAACGGTCCTTTCGGCAAATTTCTAACTGACTCTAATACTGATTGCTCTTGTCCCTCCGAGGACAAGGAATCGAAGATCACGACCATGCAGTGGTGAGAGGTGAGTATTTATCCTACCCAAACACTTATCCTAATTCTTACCCTAACCCTCCTTTCCCAGCAGCCTGACCCTAAGACTCCCTTCTCCTCAGCCTGACACTCCCCGCAGCCTAACCATAAAATTCCCCTCCCCGCAGCCTGACCCTAAGACTCCCTGCAGCTTAACCCTAAGATTCCCCATAGACTACTACTCCTCACAGACTCCCCTATAACAGGAGGTACGAAAGAATGAATGGATAAGTATGATGTAAAATTAGAATTATTCATTCATTCATACTTACACATTCATTAATAAAATCTTCTAATTAGCACTATTTTCTTAATAGAGACAGATGAAAATTAGCTTTCGGCTGTCTGTAGTATGGAGAATGCATCCCCGCTGCTAATTGTGCTCAGACTTCTGAAGCTGGATCCCCACTGTAATTCCCATGTGTGTGAGGGGAGGCCATTCCCCTCGCCAGTAAGGGATTTACGTACCCTAGCTTCACCATTTTATGTGGGGATGATGTGAATGTGGATAAGCTCTTACTGTACAATTATCATACCTCCCCCTCTCAATACCTGGCATTGGCATTTTCACATTCTCTTACTAACCAGCAAGAATATCTATTTCTTATTGAGCTGCGCCTAGAGCAAGATTATACCTCATTTACACCTCAGTTACATATATTCTTCTGTAATAGAAAAACGTTTCAGAAACACACACAATATAAATCGCCTGACTGGCTTATTCTAAGTATAATCTGACTGAATAAACATTGTCTGGTCGGGTGTGGGTTCTCACTGAGAATAACCCTATGTCGAAAGGGCCGTTCTCTCCCAGCCAGTTCTGAATTGGATGTAAATCTGTTGCTTTTGCCTCGAAGAGGCAAAGCCATCGATCCCTGGAACAACAAAAATTGATCTCCGAAACAATACTCCCACCCTTACCCTAACCCCCCCTTCCATGACCCTAACTAGCCCTCCCTTCCCCATAGCCTGACCCTAACCCTCCAATCCCTGCAGCCTGACCCAAAGACTCCCCTCCCCGCAGCCTAAATCTCGACTCCCTTCCCTGCAGCCTGACCCTAACCCTCCCCTTCCATGACCCTAACCCTCCCTTCCCAAGAGGCTAACGCTAACCCTCCAACTAACCCTAAAAGTCAACGGTTACTCCGGTGGGGTATGCGGGTTCAATGAGTCCGGCAGGTGGCGGCTTCCGAAAATTAATGGGTAAGTACGCCGATCGGCATACTTACCCATTCTTAAAATAAATAAAACAATAAATCAGTTTTCGCCTATCTCTACTTTTAAAAGACAACATTTGCAGCGGAGCTCCCACTGTGTCTGGTCCATCGTGCAAAGCATTATGTGCAGTAGCATGCCAGGTGCAGTCATGTTTCTCGCTCAATTCCAGGTCACAGCTTTAACAAGCCAAGATTTGGCACTGTCCCGGTGTCACCGTGGACTTGCTGGCCTTATCTCATTCCTCATCCAATTTTCTGGATATATACAACACACACACATAAACTTGCCTTTATCTGGCACATACACTAATAAACAAGAATTTTCAGCCGATTCCCCCATTTTATGTTTATCTCCACATAACACACACACACAATAATTATGCAATTTGGGCCATGCCATTCACAGCTCTTCTTAGAGTATGGTCTGTAATTTATCACAGAAAGGCAAAAGCTAAAAGAATTGATTTTTGGAAGATCTATTAGTTGTACCATTGCCTCTGCTATGTGTTATTTTAACAGTCAGTGCCATGCAAATCTTAAAATAGATTACTAAGACCATGTTTACCTCATTAGAATAAATCACAGTAAGATAGGAAGTGCTGTCAGGCAATGGAAGAGCAGAAAAATACCACTGCTACTTATTCAGTCTTAGTTCCTGCATCTTAGAATTTTACACCACTGAAAACACACACACACACACATACACATACACACTCATACATACACACACACATACATACACACACACACACACTCATACATAAACATACACACTCACACACACACACACACACACTCATACATACACACAATCATACATAAACAAACACACTCACACTCATACATACATACTCACACTCATACATACACACACATACACACACACACACTCATACATACACACACTCACACATACTCTCATACACACACTCATACATACATACATACATACATACATACATACATACATACACACACACACACAATCATACATACACACACTCATACATACATACATACATACACACACACACACACAATCATACATACACACACTCATACATACATACATACATACACACACACACACACAATCATACATACACACACTCATACATACATACATACATACACACACACACACACAATCATACATACACACACTCATACATACATACATACATACACACACACACACACAATCATACATACACACACTCATACATACATACATACATACACTATATAGCTGTCAAATGACCATACACACTTGCATTTATTACTGCCAACCATAACACAACTCAAATTGGATAATATGATGTGGACTTTTGCATATTTAGAGGTACTGTGATGAAGCAGGGCACACAGACATATGTGTCCTCAGACAATATTGTACTACAGTGCTGTCTCTATATAAATATCAGCTAAACTGGTAAATATACATATATCACACTGTGTGCGTGAGACAACTACTGTCATTATACGTATAATAATGTTGTATAGCGTGAAGCCTTCTAGGAACCAAGCATCCGTCTTTTCTTTATGAAAATATAACTGAAAACGATTTTATTTGATCATCTTTATTGATTTGTACACAGCATATATGATTTTACATTATACATTATACACAAGTTTTTCCTTCACAGAGAAACCTATAACCTAGAAACTAATGGGATATAAGGCATGATTTCTACCATGCCTCTCAGTGGTGTAATGTCTGTGATGGCTAAAATATTCCATCTCCGTGTACATTCTAGTTCTGTTAGCTATTTTAATGTCTACAACAAATGCACTATTAAAGCAAAACCTACTATCTACATTTTTAAAGTGATCAAAGTAAAAAGTAGAAAAATGTGAAATGAGGGAAATATAATTTTAAATACCACATAAAATAAGGACCTGAAAACAATTTCCCATGCACATACTATATATAAATGTCTATTCAATAAAGTAAAAAAAATGGTCTCACCAAGTGCTTTAGAAATAGGATATAGGATCCCTTCTAGGGCGAGTTTAACATCACAGAATGTGTTTATCTCAAGTACACAAAACATAGAAACATCAAGCATCTTAATATTAAAGTTCTGACAAACATAATCAACTAATCAAGTTTGCCTTTAAGAATTTTTTTCTGTGACATGGAAATATAATTCTAGATTAAAACATCAGGAACTAAATTTTCACTAGCATTAATTTCCTTTGCAGTTAATTATAGCCCCAAGCTCTATGGCAGTCCATGCTAGTCTTTTGAAGCCTGAAATGGCCTACAGAAAAGCAGATTTTCACAACTGCGAACTTTGATGATAGAGTAAAGGTGATTTGGCTTGCAGTTTTAATGGTTTAATTTGACAATCCATAGCAAGGCGCATTTCTACACAGAAACCAAAAAGCTTTGAGAAGGCAAACTAATATGCTAAATGGGACAGTAGATAATGCAGCACAAGCACATTTCGGGCAGAAGTCTTCCTTGTAAGGAACATATGTCCTGGAGGTCACATAATATTGCAATTTATTAGAACAAGCAAATTTGTCTAGTGTTGATAATTTCACAGTTCTGCCAAGGCATTTTTCTAGGGTATCTCTACAAAGGCTTATTAACCCGTAACTGAACAAGTGAGCAGGCTGATAAAGCTGCTTGGTTTGTAGAGTATTAAAAGCTTCATTGCAGTTTGTATGTAATACTTTTGTTCCGTTATGTCGTTTGTGAACATGCCACGCTCTGCTTTCGGAAACATGGACACAGTTCATTTAGGTGGCGTTAAAATAGATACACAAACAGACACATCAAGCTGGACATGATTCCAATTTTGTAGCTTGTTCATAAACACATAAAAAAAACAACACAAAACAAGTGTTTCAGTTAATTTAACTATTAATTATTATTTTTATGACTGATACTTTCAATATTCCTTCCAAATTCCACCAACTATGGCTTAATAAAAAAAAACAGCAGCAAAGGAAAAACAATAACTTATTTTGCCTGAGGAAGCCCTGGATTATATCATATATGTATGGGTGTATGAACCAGAAATCTGTTTTGCTGAAGTATGTTTTTCAGAAATAACTATGTTTTATCCTGTCCACCAGAAATGACCATATCTGCTAAAAACTGCACATTCTGGTAGTGGTCACACAAAGTAAAATTCCTGTATCTTACAGAAGCTTGGATGTAAGCTACTAACAGCTCATACAGCACTTTTACAGTAGTTACATAATACAAAAAATGAATGTATAATTAGGGAGCTGTAAGCCAAAGTATGTATTGTCTGGAAATAGATACCTGAGGTAAAAGAATACAAAGTCCACATCACTTTCTTGCCTCATATAGACTCTTCATGTAGGTTACTTGAGCTGTACATTGGGATCAGAAAAGGGGCTGTAAAAAGGTGCAATTACTTCACCACACAGTGCTGTGTCCTGACCATTTTCTCCTTTGAAAACCGCACACACAAAAATGACATATGCAAACCATGAGCAATACAACCAGTCTGCGGTCTGCAAGCTAGCAAAACCAACTAACAAATAAATGGAATGTGTCTCAAAAATAAATGTTCAAATTTCTTACATTCACGGTCTACTAAGGAGACTTTTCAATTACTTACATACTATCTTCAATAAAACTGTCAGTATAAAAACTGCATAAATCATTTTTATTCATTTTATTTTTGCAAGGTGATGAAGGCATAAGTGAATTTATATTCAATTTAATATTAGCTTTCTGTTAAAGACCTGTATGTATGTGATTAGCTATTTCATATGTATAGAAATTACTTTTTATGCTGCCATACTGGTTCACTTTCACTGTCTTTGAGTACAATAATTCTCATTCTTTCAAATATGTGAGTATCTACAAATTCACATTTCTGTAAAGTTATATAGTGGCATTTTTGGTCATACAGTCACATTATCTATGACCATTTATCATTTATGTATTATCTAGCATTATATTTTTAGGACACACACAGAAAAAACAAGACTCAGAGACAAAGCATTACAAACAAATAAAAAAAAAAAAAACAACACAAGTTATATAACTTCCTGTAATATAGGTGGCGTTAAAATACATTCACAGTCGGACACATCAAGCTCAACATAATTCTAATTTTGCAACTTGCTTATAATTACCACATAAAACAAAAAAACAAGTGTTTCAGATGATTTAACTATTAGCAAATATTTTTACGACTTATACTTTCAATATTCCTTCCAAATTCCTCATATACTGAAGACTTTAAATGAAACATGTTTATTCATGTTAAAAACCTTTCCCCACAGTCCCTGGTTATAAAAATTCAGGAAGGATTTTCCCCCATCAGTCTGAGCCATCGTGAAAATCAATGCAGTGGGCAGGGCGAAAATATTTGTCATAGGATTTGTACAGATACAGAATTTCCAAGATGTTTGCTTTGAAAGGAATGATAAACGGCTGAATGGAACAATAATAAAGATATAGATCCACAATACATTAAATACAGGTGCAAGCCAAGTAAACCTCCCTGAATATAAATTCCGCCATAAATTGACCCACCCAATGTGAACGGATAAAGCAAAATGGCTCCATAAAAAGTGTCCTTTCAAACTAATAGCATGATGGATGGCTGCCACAGCCCTAACATTACTGTGCACACAACTTTCAACCATTATTTTGATGCTACAGAAATAACTGCACATATAAATCTCTGCTTTTGCAGGACAATAAAAAAATATAACGCATAACAGAGCTGAGTGTAAAATTCCTCTTAAAAGCTCAGTATCAGTGCTAAAAGTTTCCTCCTATATTGTTGCTACAAAAATCAGAGGATTTTGTATTTATCATAACTTGCAAAGGTTTGCAGCAGAAAAGTAAATATTCAATAATTTATTGCTGTAACACATAATTGTATATCACAATGATAATACCCACAACTCTACTGCAAAATAACCTTGCAAGAGCCAAACAAATCGTGATTTTCTTCTCTTTTGGTGGATTTTCTTTAATACAATTAAGTGACTAACCTTTTTTACAGAAACTTATAGGTCACTCAAACAAGAGAAACTTATTGGGTACAACACTATTATTATACTAGATCTATACATAAAATGTATAGCAAAATGCAACATACCTTCAATATTACATCAGGAAAAAAGTACAAATGAAATGAAGCTACTTAGTATTGTTTGTTTTCTTATTTTGCAGTTAATACCCTGTTGTTATATTTTTATGTGATCAACACATTTGTTTAGCTTCAATTATTTTTAACTCAGTATTTGAAAAGTACTATTTATTAAATTTACTAAATACACTCATACATGTGTACACACACACAAACACACACATATACACACACACTAAAATTATACACACTCACACTCCTTTAGGTACCAAAAAGTTTCCAATTGATGAGACGCTGACTATTTATATAAAGTATATATATAAAAAAAAAAAATTACATTGCTTAAACATATGTCAATGTGTGGACTTTCTTAAATAATGTGGTTTGCCTTATTTTCACCTTTAATCATGAATTTTATACTTGGATCCTGTCCAAAGCAAACTGCACAAGTCAAAATTAAACTGGAGAAAAATCTGTTTATATACTTTCACAAAAAGCACTAGAAAATAATTTATGTAGAGGCCAGATTTCTAAAACACTGAGGGAGTGGTGTAGAGGAGGAGGTAGTGAACACATTGAAATGCAATCATACATTAAAAAAGGAGTTTGATAACTTATGTAGTATGCATGAGGCTTGCCTGCTAAAGCAACTTTACAATAGACATAAGTAAACTATACTTTGCTATCACTGTGCTTCCTGATGTCACATAAACAGTGATATGCTTAACACTTTCACTCTTTATGTAAACAAACGTTATGTTTACTTTGATTTGAACCAAAAAGGCCACTTCCTTTTACATAAAAAAAAAGTATATGCAGACAGAAAGGCGTACGACACATATGCAACTTTTAATGGGCTATATTTTATACAGAGTATCACACATTTGATATTGTACATGTTTTTTTAAGGATGATACCTGTAAGATTTTCTACAACATGCTAAAATAAAATAAGTACTACTTTGCTTTATTTTTACCACAAAACAAAATAAAAAACGATGAGGAATAATTAAAGTACTGCAACCATATTGTCATAGTTAATTGCAACGTTGGGAATATACTATGGTGGGCGCTAAGAATGACAATTTTGTTTTATGGCAGACATTTAGATGGGAGAAAGGAAATTTCATTTAGTAGTACTGAGCTTTAAGAGCTCATAAAGCAAAAAAAAAGTAACAACCTAATTGAGGGAGCAATACACAGCCGAGGTGTCGAACACTGTGTTAAAACCATTGTGATAAATAGCTTAGCAATTCATCTAAATCAGTGTCAGAGGGAAGCAGCATCCTGCAGGCTGTTTGGAGCCCTGAATGGCTTGTGCATTCTGGTGCCTGTGGTCATTTCTCAAACACCAAGCCAGAGTGCTAAAAAGCACCACTGCTGTTTACAATATATGCCTTCTCGGGCACCATGTCAAGATCAGATAACAGGACTTTGCAGACCACAAGCTAAAGTCTAGTCCTCCTTTACAAGCCTCCTACTGTAAATGTGTACACCACTGCCTGTAGCATGAGTGTAATTGATGGCTAGTCAAGTGTCCAGGAGCACTAGTTATTTAGCAAAGCAAAAACTTTTAAGTCACTGCAAAGCAAATTTAAAGGTGCTAAGGTCAAACTTTAAGAATTATTGCTTTGCAGACAGCCATGGGGATAGCTTTGGCAAAGGAAATAACATTACATGAGTTATGAGTCAAATCACACACACAAAAAAACATTAAAAAAATAAATGGATAAATATTTATTTTGCTAGTAAATTAGAGGAAAATGTCTAAGGTTTCCACTGTTCCAATTATACATTGAAGTATTTACCCAAATAATTCCATAACAATGTTAGTAATGAAAACATGTGATAAATAAAGCTATCGTGTAAACATCTAAACCACTGTAAAATATTTTTCTCAGTAATTGGTGTACCAAAAAATAAGCTGTTAAACATGACTATATTACAATATTTCTGAATAGACACACCTAAATAAATATACATTCACGCTTTTATTAGCTGTAAACAAAGTTCAAAAAATATAATTGAATTAAACCTATGCAATAATTTGTCACACAAAATGAATGATACGATCAGTGACTGTATAGATGAAAGAAATGAGTGCATTTTCATGGATGTCACCTTAAAGTTCTGTTATTTATGGCATGCAGTCAGAAGCAGTGACAAGGAGAAAATAAAGCCAGACGGGCTGGTAAGTGGACCTACATTGAGCACTGTGCCGGTGATGGTGCTGCCATTCGGTCTGTGCCAATCCGCTGAAACATGCTTTAAGAGCTTTTTCCTGGAGCATGCAAGAAGATGGGCTTGCAGAGTAGAAATCCAGCATTTGCCCAGAGCTCACTGCTAAAACATCCATACAGTCAAACATGATTCCCCCCCTATACAGAATGCCTGGAAAAGTGCTTTTCCTTTAGGTGAAGAGTAAAATGGCATCTAAAAGTACACCCAACTCCATCAAACTCTGCCCCTTTTTTTTGGCACGTAGGCTGTTGGTCTATTTCCCAGACCAGAATCATGAATTATGACAGACAACACAGCTAAAAGCCTGTAATTGATCCAAATGATCATTTACTATTTTCCAAGCTTCCCAGCCATTCCAGCAAAGCAGGAGAGGGGGACGACGAAATCCAATCTCTCAGCTGCAGGCAAAATGTCTCTAAATTCCTGAAGGTGCTTGTAGCCTCCTCCAGCAGCTCCTAAGCTGCATCAGCTCTTCAGTGGCAACTGAGCTCAAAGTCTGTAAAAATAACAACATTTATTTCATCTAGCACTCGGGTCCCCCCTTCAGAAGCGAATAGATCCTTCTGCTTTTGAACAGCTCACTTCCTACTACTTGTGTCACACAAAATGAAAGATTGGATTGCCTAATATATGCGAGTGAACTCTCCATGAACCCTTCCTAGGCTGCTAACCTTCAAATGACCCAAACCAGTCTGACATCACCAACTCCCAGGATTCTCACACAGCTTAAAGACTAGCAGCAAGCCTGCAGAAAGAGACAGGCAGAGCGATGCAGCCTGCCGCTCCGCTGCTAATGCTCTGCTTTATCATGTCTTCTTTTCACTGTAAATACACCAAGTGAAATAGCAAAATGCAGCCTTCATCTGCCAGTCTGGACCTGTCGAGATTTAGAGGTTTTGGTTTTCTTTTTTTTAATTGCATGCTTGGAATAAATGTATACCCTTTGCATCTTTGTTTACACCAGGCAACAACATATTTCTCTTGCTTTTGTTTTGTGTTTTCTTTTTGTATGGTAAATTTTGACTCCAATATTTCAGTCACTGCAAATGAACAAACTATTTATTATTGAAATGATCACCCTTGATACCATGCATTTTATTTTTTATTTTTTGCACCATAGCATTCAGCTCCAGCGTATTGTATTTGCAGAAAACCATTAATCCACAGCTAGGTTTCCCGATAAAGGGGCAGCCTGGGGTGAGAAGTCACATATGCCAAATTTAATCAGAGCTCAGTGCGTTTTCTTTATTAGAACAATAAGATGACAAACAATAAAGGGCAGGCCAGAAGCAGTTTTGGTGTTAATATCACATCACAGTTCTCCTAATGGACAAGTCTTGTATTCTTGTATCCCTAATCACCCCCTCCTGCAGCCCCCCCAGCAGCACAAGAGGCCACTGTTGAGGCATCGATGAAAGCCATATTTTCCCTTTGCATCTTAATAGAGAGATGTAGTGTTTCCCACTTCAAATGGCTATTTCCAAACACTTAGCTTAGTAAATGACTGGTACTAGAACATTCTTTTGACTTCCAAGCTCAGTGTTCCCCCCAAAAAAGCTGCGTTATAAATCCACAAAAACCCACAAAATTCCTGGGTCTGACCCTTTCAGATCACCTGGAATTTCCCAGGTTTTAATTGATTTATAACGCGGCAAGGCATGCTGATGCTTGTAGTGCTACAAGCACCAGCATACCAAAGGTTGCCAGGTAAATGTAAATATTAAATAAATGTAATTTTTTTTAAATATTAGGGGTATTAAATGTAATTTATTTTTATATTATGGTTATTAGATGTAATAATTTTTTTTAATATTAGGAGCATTAAATGTTTAATTTTTTTATGTTAAGGGTCGGGCCTATATTTTATTATGTAACTAGGAGGCAGAGGCGGAACTAGTGAGTCATAGGCTATATATCCCCCTCAGTATATCCCATCACGTGCCTCCAGCCCCCCTCAGTATTCCCCTATATGTGCTTCCAGCCCCCCTCAGTATTCCCCCAGATGTGCCTCCAGCCCCCCCTCAGTATTCCCCCATATGTGCATTCAACAACCCTCAGTATTCCCCCATATGTGCCTCCAGCCTCTCCTCAGTATTCTCCCACATGTGCCTCCAACAACCCTCAGTATTCCCCCATATGTGCCTCCAACAACCCTCAGTATTCCCCATATGTGCCTCCCAGCC
>WWET01000817.1:269470-293028 GCA_011038615.1 Limnodynastes dumerilii | reverse complement strand
TGCGCTAGATTGGGGGTGGGGGGTGGGGGTGCCCAGATGGTTTATACCATGCTTATGCAAGTATACCATGGTTTCCACCAAGTTACATGTTCCTACAATTAGGCACAGCAAAGTACAGAAGAGATTTCCACTAAGGGATTCAAAAAAATATGTGCAATGTGCAAAGAGAAGATCTAACAATCCACAACAATAATCAATTATTGCACTACCTCAAGGCTTTTGTTGTTTTGACTGCATTTATGCATTCAGCAGAAATTAATCATTGTAGACACAATGAGGCTGATCCACAGATTCTCAGGTCTACATTTGTACCTGTTTTGATGTTACTTGGAGACTCTGGATCAGCTCCAATGTCAGCTTTGTAAGTGGAAATGTAATAAAACTCCCAGGGGTATAGTAAATGTGGAGTGAGATGGCAGGGGTATAGTAAATGGGCAGTGAGATGGCAGGGGTATAGTAAATGGGCAGTGAGATGGCAGGGGTATAGTAAATGGGCAGTGAGATGGCAGGGGTTGGGTAAATGGGCAGTGAGATGGCAGGGGTTGGGTAAATGGGCAGTGAGATGGCAGGGGTTGAGTAAATGGGCAGTGAGATGGCAAAATTGCTGGTTTTCCTCAGTTTGTTTTCCAGCAGTATTTAAAACTGCTAATTTCTTAAAGGTAAAATAAAATATGTTTTAAATACTACTTCCAAATACATTGCTTTCACCCATCCAGTTACATATACCCCTCAATATTCTCTATGCTTTAGAAAAACAATAAATTCTATTCTATTTGTGCAGTAGTGAAGAGGTAGTAGGTTGGATATTTTAACTAATACAATGGTGTTCAGATCAACAATCTCTGTGTAAGGCTGGCCATACACTAGGACCATTATCGGTCCCTAGCAGAAGAGGGGGGGGGGGCAGGGTTATGGTGCTGCTGCATATCTATGTACAAAGCTGCTCTGACAGCTTAGAAGTATACCTTTAAAGGTGTCAGAGCAGCATAGCACATAGATATGCAGTAGTGTCTATTCCAGGGAGTAGTACAGACTGTACTACTTCTTCCAGTAGCCGCTGCTGTATAGCTATGTACTATGCTGCTCTTACAGCTTTAAAGTATACCTTCACAGCTGTCAGAGCAGCTTTGTACATAGCAGCAGCTTTGAAGAATAGGGAGCCATTCAGCTTGCTGATTGGCTTCCTTAAAATATCCTTAAAATATCAGGAGCTTGAATCAAACATCTCAAACATGTCAAAAGACCAAAAAATGTCAAAAGACCAAATAATCGTACCAGAGTGTTTCTGGTGCGTTTATTTGGCGTGATCGGGATGATAATCGCTATAGTGTATGACCTGCTTAAGTACCTGCATATTAGTGGCTATTTGTTCACCAAAATATAAAAACAGATTTAGTTCCATTGATTAAATTACTTTCAGTTGTAATACCAACCCATTTCTGGCATGTAGCAAGTACCCAAGACCTTGACCATTACCTAACCATCAAATAATGTGTTTGGCATTTTGGCTCAGTGATTGAAACTCAACGTTGTCTTCAGAACAAACAAAGATCATACATGCCAAGAACAATAAGTCTGACTCACGCATACCAAAGTAATTGTTTCGTTTAAAAATGAAATAAATAAACATACAACAGGGAATATCCTTTACTTAAAGTCCTATATATTTTGTTGTTTATTTATTCATGTTTAAAGTCTGTAATTGGAGAAAGAATTAATTTAAAAATACCAGCAGTCGCTTCAGATACTGCAATTCATTTATTATTCAGTAAGGGAAAAGGTATTCTAGATGAAAAACATTCATTAGTATGAATTACAGAAATTAATCTCCATGATTGTTTTACAGTTTAGCATTTTCAGAGTACAAACTGAATATCTTGCAAACTGGTGTTTTAAAACCCAGCACATACATTCTCACCAGTTTTCACCGTAAATATTAAAAGAAACATTGGACCTGATCCAGAGCTTGAGAGTAACGGCAAAACAGGTGCAAGTGTGCAGCTCGGCTAAACCATTGTGCAATGTGAAGAGTAATAATTTATTCAAATTCTATCATATGCAGGGAAATATTTTGCATACAGAACTCAATGTGTATATTATACCCCGTTCAGATTACCACCTAAGAGCCAGGGTTTTCATGAAATGGCCTGGTTTCATGAAAACCCCGGCTTTTTTTGGCAATCTGAACGCAAACCCCGGGTCTCTCTAGCTGGGTCTTAGACGGGTTTTTGCCGGCTTTTTCAATACCCGGCTTTTTGCGTTCAGGCTGAGCTAAAAAGCCGGCTATTTTCCCTGCTGCCGGCTTCTAAAAAAAATAATAATAAAAAAAAAAAAAAAAGCCGGTGCTTTCAGCTCAGTCTGAACGCAACACTATGACATTTTCAAAATTCTGCCCCCTGCCTAAAAAGCCGGCTTTTTAGGCAGTGGCAATGTGAACGTGGTATTAGAGTGCCCTATAGAGATATCTCCTATTAGGGAAGAGCTTCTATCTTCCTTAAATAATTTCCTCTGTATACTGCTAAAAACGTGTAAGAGATTATGTTGCCAACATAGCAATCTTTTGCGGGATGCATGGTCTTTCTGCTCCGTCTGTTACTAAAGTCTGATAGATCCATTCGCTTCAGACGCCCATCAATGAGAACCCAGTCCATTAGAAAGTTTGTCTCCATATCTGAGTGTCCGATGTTAGCACAGATACTATAATGTGCATGGCTGTAACTGCAGATCAAACATCTCTTTGACAGCAGACAAGAACACCATTAGCCACGCTGGGCCTGATTCAGAGGCTGAAAATAAGAACTTAAAGTTAGGGGGGGGGGGACTACAGGTAACTTGATCCAGAGTTTTGTGCAAGTGGAATGTGCAAGTGTTGTACATCAGATCCAAAGGAATGAACCTTGTACTGACATGGTGTGAGGTTTTCACTGAATCGCAAGGAGCTTAGACAGCTACTGTGTCTATTCAAAGGAAAACCCTCTTTTCTCATTTTAATACTGCGTTCCATGAGCACACATCACACATGTTCAGACAGGAGTATGGGTATTCTTGCACCTATCTTTATGTGCTTGCTCCTGTTCTGGGCATTTGCATTGTGATTTACCACTCCAACAGCTCCAGTGTGGTCCTTAGCAAAAATTAAGCCAACCTGTATTTTCTGCATGCAAACATTTTAAGCATCCATTATGCTTGTAATTAAATATAGTTAGTCCAGGACAAAAGTATATTGGGTTAAATATTTAAATAGAAATACTAACAGACATACAAGTTATATAGTAATTGTGGTTAATAATAGTCCCTAGTAGGCCATTGTTTGTGTTAAAACATAAAAGCACATATAGTGAATGTTTGCAAATGGTTTTACTGGATATTTGCTTTGTATAGTAGAAGACTCTGGTCAAACACTAATATACTGCAGTAAGAAAAACAGCTACTAAATTGAACTATTTAACATCCATAACACTGATATAAGTATCCTACATTAGCATTATCTATATTACATTATAGAAATTATATCATAAATAAATTCTTAAGAGTGTAGTCAACTGTGAGCAGCTGGGATGCATTCTTTATTGGAAGATGATCTCCAGAGCTTGGAGATTCACATAACACAAATCTAGCACTTCGGAGTTATAAAACAAATACCTATGGTTAAAAGTTCTCATCTGGAAAGGCTTAGTCCTAAATCACCATAACATATACAGTATAATTATCTAAATGTACCACACTCTATAATCGCTTTCAACTTAGAATGTCTTCCTCACAAACATGGAAGATCACAAAGGGCTGGATCCAGACTTAAGGAGCTTGTAATTAAAGGCCTGATTCACACTTAAGAAGTTGTGGCTTCTTAAGTGCGTATGTGGCCGAAATGACCTACTGCGCATGCATAATAGGTAATATACGCTATCTACATAGCCAATCAACACGTAGATAGCGTAGGTGCGGTCTTTAAAGACCGCACACAGCGATTTCCATAAAAAGAGGCGGCATCATGTCGCCACAGGGCATTTTTAGACAGAAGTGGGAGGTATTTAGATTAACTGGGGAGGGCGGGTGGTTGGCAGGGAGGTGCATGTCCATACCGACATTGCATGGAGAGATAAGGTAGCCCTATGGCACTCGTAAGTGCCATAAGGTACCTAAAAACGGGGGCGGGTCGGGGGCTGGAAGAGTGAGTTAGGTGCACATCTGCCCACCTCTAACTTGCTCTTAAGTGTGAATCAGGTCCTAAGAGAGGAAAGTTACTCCTGGGCTAAACCATGTTGATTGCAGGGGAGTCATATTTCATCTGTTGCAAACAGTATTAGAGTTGAGTGGTGACGTTTCCTATCCCAAGTCTAAATAACAGTGTATAGTAAAGCTAGTCAGTATCTGTGTGCAGTAAGCAATTCAAAGATATATCCCTGCATGCAAAGAATATAATTAACTTGACTCCCCCTGAAATCAACATGGTTTAGCCCAGGTGTAACCTTCTTCTTAATTATAAGCTCCTTTTTAAGTCTGGATCCAGCCCAAAGTAGCAATACCAAAACATTGAAAACACCCCCTAACTTTATTTCCGTTACAGGATTCAAAGTTATAAGCAAAAACTTGAACCAATTGATTGAATGCCATCTGCACCGATTGTTATGCACTTTTAGAGAAGCAAAAGGTAAAGACACTAGATTCTGTGGTCTATTAATGTGAGAAAGATCTTTGACTAGCTGGACTGGTGACTTCTTGGAAGGTGTTTTACAGTGCTCATCTCCTTGGAAAAATTGTAAAAATGATTATTGCTGACCTTTGATGAATATTATGATATATTATGAAGAGTACAAAATGGGATGATAAATATTTTTTATCAAACCACTAGTACCATTAGTAGACTGACGTGCATGGAGCCAGGAATTACAAGCTTAGAAATGTTGAACTTGGGATTTCTTCCCTTTATTGTTAATGGAGTAAAGGAATGCTAATATTGTGGTGATCTTCAACGTCAAGATTCATTTCCATGTTTCAGATAAAGAGAGTGTCCTTGGCAGAATTAGAATTTCAGCTTTTTTGGGTGAATAATATATCACTGATTTTCTAGAGAAAGATTGGTTAGTATGAGGAGTGGAGTTTGAGGTTATATAACTATGCATTGACACACAGAAATAATATGCATATATGTTACATTGTGTATGTATTTGTAATATACATGTTTTCAACAGAGAACTCTTGCAGGGACAGGCTGCTTAAAGTGCTGGAGGTACACAGCATCATGGACTTGTACAATGACATCGCTAACCACCCTAGGAAATGTCTCTGCATTGAATCAACTCAGGAACAATGTAAGGATCTCTGGGTAACAGGACATAAGCCCCACCCAAGTGCACCCATGCCCCATATCATAGCACTGAGAAGCAAGTGCCTATAGCTTCAAAAGTAAGATATCAGCTGCTGACATTGGTCTGGAATCAGACTTCTGTCAAGCTACTTATTTACACACTGTTAGATCGCAAATAGTCAGATTTTACGTTCTGTGCATACATCCAGTCAACCTAGAATTCTGACAAATGTCACTTCCAACTGTTTCTAATGTACAGTATAGGCATTATAACTGACTGTGATCCAGATTTCCCAAAATGCCACCATTTTAACTATGCATCAGCCGAAAATTTTAAGGGAGGGCACTGATCAGGGAATTGTATCTACATGTGGAGAGTGGCAAGTGGACAAGTGAAAATAATCTTTTAGTTGTTTTCTGCATAGGATACTATTATGTATACTACGGGACTGATTCAACTGTCTGCGAAACTTGGTCGCTGTTTTTTTCTGTGAGTTTACATGGCGGATTTTATCTCACACCTCATAGAGGTACGTATTAAAATCAGTGAATTTTTCTTACCATAAAAGACGGGAAATAGGCGCACTTCGCACTTATTCCTGTCTTCGCGGTCAAATGAATCAGGCCCTGATTTATCTATTTTCGCTACAATTATAATGTGAACAAAGATTAGATCTTTCCCACACCAGCTTTATTTACAAGCCTAAAATACCGTTATATTGAGAAAATGTTATATAGATGCTAACTCACGTACTCTTTAACCTGTGGTATACAGAAGGTGGGAAAAAAACAAAACAGCATTTGAGCAAAATCATTAAACAAGTCTATTCTTTTTTTTTTTTTGTACTCTCTTCTATTGACTTCAGTTCTAAGCCTTTGTTAAAAAGATATCACACATCTCAATAGTGCAGCTTTAATTCTACTGATAGTACCGTAAATAGAACTCCTTTTACACATTATGCCGAGCTACAGAATAAGCTGACACTTAACAAATGTTTCTAATAACAAATAATGATTATCATCAGTCTAATGGGCAGAGTAGAGCACCAAACATGTTTCCTCTAGCTAAATCATGTCAATTTGTATTGAACTTCAGGCCGTTTAGCCTTACATAACAAATTCTATTATTTCCCCTCACCCAAACTCTTTCTTCAGGCATTAGTCCACAGGAAAACTGTGAAAATGAAAGTATCCAATTTCTTTTGGCTTTTTCATAAACACATGTAATGCTCAAAGAACAATTAGGTACTCAATTTTTATGTTAAGCCGTCTCTACCGCAGCTTACCCCATATTGAGATATTACCGTTTTAAAATACAGTGTAGTAACAAAGCATTGTATGTACTTTGGATTAAGAGCCTTATTTCATCTGTGTAGCACAGATACCTGTCAAAGTGCGGTAGTTGAAATAAAGCAATGGGAGTTGATACACACTAAGACTGTCTAAACAAACCATTAAGTGCTTGTAATATAACACACATGAAGACAGACAGGTCTATAAATTTGGTGCAACACATGCTAGCTATAAATACTTTGCTTTCTAAGGCCATATTATGTTTACATAAAATCAATTTTACAAGCAGCTCTAAATAATTAGCACACATACACACAGTAATTGCATTTTAATTAAACATAGTGCTGATTTGTCCTTGAAATGTATACCGAATACTGTGAAATTGATTTTTTTGTTCATTTTGATGATGTCCTTTCATACTAAATGATGGGTTGTAAACTATTACTTCAGAATTTCAGTTTAATTAACAGCAACTGATAGCCACCTGAGCATGAAACATATACATAATACCATAATAATAAGTTTACAATACAATCAATGTAAAAATATCAAGCTAAATTATAATTACTGTAATGTTAGAGAGGGATCTATGTGAGGATTTTTATCATAAACTACAAGGTGTTGTTGCCCCTAACAAATATTTTTGTTTTTTAAAAAGTTGTTTAGGTTTACATGGTAACAAGAAGCTATAAAGCTTATTAATTGGGAGGAGGGGGAGGGGTGCAGTTACCGGTCTGAGCATCCGTATATCAAACATTATACTGCTGCCAAATGAATGGTGGCTGTATCATTGTTCAAAAAGCTTTGAAAATAGAAATTTGCTATTAGAAATGGAAACCTATTTCCCCATTCCCAATAGCTATAGGCTGTGGCAGTTGCAGAGGGAAGATTAGGGTTAGGCTGCAGTGGGTGTAGGGTTAGGGATAAAGTGGAAGGTTAAGGTTAGGCTGCGGGGCATGGAAGATTACAGTTAAGTTGTGGGGCATGGAGGCCTAGAATTAAGCTGTGGGGCATGGAGGGATAGGGTTGAAAAAGGGGATGGTTAGGGCTAGGCTGCGGGGAGAGTTCGAGTTAGGAAAGGGTTAAGGGTAGAGTTAGGCTAAATAATTACCTTTTGGTGGATGACTTCGTGATTGCTGGAGTTGCATCTCCGACACTTTCTAAAATGCAGACTGCCGGCTACTCCAATTTCCAGGCAGTCTGCATTCAACTGTAGTATGATGGTCTTTTAACATGAAGACCACAGTGCTGGTGAACCAAACTCAGTTGGGAGAAAGTACATAAGCAATGTATTGCTCAGTGGCTCTTAAGGATATAAGTGGCAATAGATTTATAAAAATAAATAATAATAATTTCATTTTATAGACATTCACTACGTGTTGACTACCTTACTGTTATCGATTAATACTGTATACATATAGGGTTTCTGGTGTACACCACTTATGATTATTGCTTTGTATGTATTTTTATATGCATTTGTTTACATATGTTTTAATCTAATTCATTGTGATTCATTCTTATATAATAAAATTTTCTTGTCAGAACCACTGGTCCTACCTTTGTTCCTTTTATCAAACTCCCATAACCAACACAGCAACACAGTTCAACACAGCAAAACCTATTAGAGATGGACAAGAGCAGTGACAAAATGTCACTCTAAATGACAAAGACAAGAAAGTTACCAAATGGTTAAAAACCAAAAGATTTTTATCATGTGAGCACAGGGAAGAAGGCCTAGAGCAGAACAGACAGATGGTGTAGACGATGGAGGACATTTGGAGGAGAAGATGAGTCCTGCTAGTGAGAATTTATAAACTATGGTTAACTCTAAAGCTGGGTACACACTACACTTGTTTAACCCAATAATTGATCTAATCAAACGATTAAACAACTGCTTCACACGATATCGTGCAAGTGTGTGTCAAACAATATTGTGTGATCGCTAATACCATTGTTTGAAATAATTTTATATACAGCTCAATTTGCCCAATGAATGATGCATTATCAGAAAAATCGTTGGGAGCCTGTGGTGGTGAATTATCCCCAGCCACTTCTATTGACTCGCCTTTGGCGCTTCCCTGGACATCTCTTTAAATCTGAAGACTTTCACCTATTTCTTTCCGCTAAATGGCATGAATACCTTGATGATAATATCTCCCATTTGGAGGATCTGGTGTTGTTCTAGGAGACATCGAAGGTAGTCATACGGGCCACATAATAGCTTACATGGCACATAAGAGGAGAGAGTCCTTGCTCAAAATCCAAAATTTCCGTCAAGCGGTAGCATCCACTTTCATGACTATACTGCATACCCATCCAATTTTACTCTATCTAACTTTAAACAAGCTAAATGCTCGTTGAAAACTTATCTCACTGCGCAGCCCAGTGTAAACTGGATTACACTAAGCATACATTTTATAGATAGGGCAATAAGCCTGGCAAAATATTAGCCAACATGACCAAATCATGGCAAAAGCGTAGTGTTATTGCAGCATTAAGGGACCCTTGAATGGGGAAATTATAACTGATTCTCCCTCGATTTTGCACAAAATTCACACATACTATAAAAATCTATACAGGGAAATTCCGTCTCACACAGTCCTTCAAGATGATATTCTCACGGAGGCTTACCTCCCTCAATTGCCACCTTAGATTCAGACATCTCAGAGACAGATATTGTACAATCTATTAAATCCCTACAATCTAACAAATCCCCAGGTCTGGATGGCCTCTCTGAGTACTACAAGATGTTACAGCAACAAAAAGTGCTGCCTTTACTAGAGCTATACTGATCAATCCACAACCAGGTGACCTTTTTACCCTAATTTCAATGAAACCCACACCATCCTAATCCCAAAACCCAACAATGAACAAATGGAGGCTTCGTATAGACCAATCACCCTTCTCAATATCGACTACAAAATAATGGCCTCCCGGTTACAACTTATTGTCCTAGGCCTTCCGGTTACAACTTATTCTCCTAGGCCTGCTTACTACTCACGAACTAGGATTCGTCTCGGGTCGTCATTTAGTAAAGGCATCAGCCATAGCAGCTATGGTTATTTCGGCACAATATCCCCAGTCCTCTAATCTCCTCTTGAGTCTTGATGCTAACAAAGCATTTGAATCTATATCCTGGCCTTTTCTCTTTAATGTTTTGGAACATTGGTCTTTTGGTCCTACATGCATAAGCCTTATTAGATTTTTATATACCTCACCAACTACGTGTTTCCTTGTAAATGGACTACAGGGAGAGGGGATGACCATGGAAAGACTGCTACAACAGGGTTGCCCATTATCCGTAATTTTGAGTTTGTCTGTGGACCCGCTTTTGAGTGTCCTTCAGAGATGGGAGGCCTTCTGAGGGATTTCAATTTGCGCTCACACGATTAAAATTACAGCCTTTGCCAACGATCTTCTCCTGTAGATTTCGAACCTTGCAGACCTGGACAAGTTAAAGGGACTCAGATACCTTCATAGCGAGGTACTTCAAACAAAGTTGCATCCGTCCTCACTGGGCAAATCTTGTGCCCTTTCAGTGGACCTCTAAATCACCAAACATCCAGCATCTCTATATGGAGCCAATGTATCCAAGGCTATCTTTGATCTAGAGCACCAACTGTCTAGATGGAGCTCTCAAACTCTCATATTTAGGCAGAGCTAGTCTCATAACAATGAAGTCCTTCACTCGATTACTCTATATTCTACAAAAACTGCCTGTCCTCTTAATGCCCTCTGACTTTAAGCCTTATTTTAGAACATTTTAATTTGGAACAAAGCTAGACCCAGTCAATGGCTTACTCAAATTACAACAACCTCCATCTAATGGCGGCATTTATTTTCCTGATGTAAAATGCTACAACCATGCGGTTATCCTTAGGCATCTGAGAGACTGGCTTTCAAATACATCAACACTGTCACCACACTCGAGAGGGAATTCCTGTCTTAGTGGGTTTCATTTAATTTCTTCATCAGTTTGACTAAGAATTAGACCAGTCCCTTAGCAATAATCATCTGCTGTGGACAACCAGAAAGCTATGGCACCTCTTGCGGCATAAATACCGACTTATCACTTGTTTGCATTTGCCCCAAAACCAAAAATTTCAGAAGGGTTCTTCATCCTATCCCTTCATGGTGTGGAGGGAACGGGGTTTCCACCATCAAGAAACTGGTTGACGTGCAGAGGCGGGGACCAATGGCGTATGAAGATGCCTCAGGTGGTCTGTCTCGATGGCTTAGAGACTTCTCCAACCTCACTCCATCTAGTCGTTATATTGAACTTTTTAAAAATACTTTACACATGATATACCCAACTCCTGAGAAAAATAATCCTTTAGGGCTCACCAAATCTGATTTGTGCTATGGTGTCGTGAATCAGGCACATGACTCCTCCTCTAGGAATGCCCATTTGTCAGATATTTCTGGCTCTAAGTTGGTAGTTCTGCTATGGATTCCTTGGTGTCCTGCATCCCATTTACATCCGATTGGGCAATTTTTGGGGTCCTGCCTAGAGGACACCTAGTTTGTAAAGGAGGGAGGTGTCTACTCTTGGCCATCGGCGCTGCAGCCAAGCAAACTATACTACAAACATGGAATCACAGAAGGGTGCCCACTCTAACTTTGTTTAAAGAGAAACTTTTTTTCTTGTTCCAAATGGACTGGTTGGAGGCTGCCCTAGATAGAAAAGCTAAGGTGCAGGGCTTTTTCAACACCTGGGAAAGCTACACAGACTCCCTCTCCCCACAGACTAAGAATTGCCTCTACCATTGTTTTGAATATACTATACGTTCTCCGACTGGTGGACAATGATCCTCCCTATAGTAGGTTAGTGATTTCCTGGGTGTCTCCTCCCTGTTTTTATTGGTGCTTTTATTGATGTGCTCAGGTTCTAGGGCCAGTAATGTTTTTCATAAAATGGAAGAAAAAAAACAATGCTATGAGGCTCTCTACGAAGGCATTTGTACCAACTATTGTAGGTAATGAAGTCCAGGTCTGGACATCATGATATTATATATGCTGTTTGAATACTCCGTTGTCTAAATATTTTGTTCACATTTAAATGTTATGTGTGCCTTGAGAAGCAGCACAAAAAATCAAAAGACAACAAGATGCTGAGTTGTTTGTTAAACTTAAATTCTTTATTGTATAACAGGGCAACTTTTCCTTATGTTGATTTTTATATTGTGTAACACGCGATGTATGTATACTTCTTAATAAAAAACACATTTACATTTTTTTTTTTTAATTGGATCGTAGGACACAAAGTGTAGTGTGTACCAAGCATAAGATTTCACAATCAACGGGAGATATTCCAGTGTGTGTGAAGAAATTGGATAAATTGCTATAGGGATCAGTAATCCTGAAGCCTGCCCTATTTTGAGTTCAGGTGTGCCAAAGTAAAATTGACTACTGGATGTTTTACTTCATGGCAGAAGATGGTAAAAGCTAGGTTTCAAAAATGACAGATGGAAATATATGGGTTAGATTTGAGGAGTGAACGCTATTTATTTTATGATAACTATTTGTATTATAAAGCACATGGAAATGAGACACTTGTAAGTGACTGATCCATAACACTGATACCCAGGTTAGATTTTGGCACTAAACACACTGCAGATTTCAAAGATCTGTGATATTTAATATTTCAAGCGTTGAGCATAACAAAAAAAAAGTTGAATGGTCTGTTAGACACGCAACAACAACCTATTAGGAAGCTGTTAGCTTAAGTGTCTGGCCTTCGGATTCTGTATGTCATGCAAGCTATTCATGATGAAAGGTTATACAAATACTGGAGGGCTCTGAAAGTACTAGTGTAGTGTGATCCTTGAAAGGGTAACATATCTCTCACAATGTGTAACAGAGGACATCAGTCTTATCGATGGGTGGGAGCAGGATGCCTACAAGACAGTGCCACAGTGATTTATACTGACATAATATCAATTTATTCTTGAAGTTTTTATAGTCATCAGAAAGTGCTTTGCTATTCAACTGGGGATGTAATAATTCCACATACTTTCTATGCAATTCTATTATGCCATCTGGTCCCCCAGCGCCTATGTACTTGTGCCTGTGTAAACCATCTGTGCTTCTGCCTTGTGCATTTATATTTACAAGACTGCAGTAAACAACTGCTCAGCATGCTGGTATTGATATATGTGACTTTATAGAAATGGATACCTCTGCAGAAAACTCTCTCACTAAGAGGACTTCATAAACAGCCTTTGGCATTCAATGAGTACTTCGTAGAAGCCATTCTCTCTACATATTGACAACATACAGTGGACATTAAGCCTGTCCCATAATGGCATTTATCACATTTACATACAGATATTAATGTGTCAAAGCAGCTGTAACTATGCAGAGGGAGATTTTGGCTACAAAGATAAAGGTGAATGATCAGTAATATCAGTTTAAACAACAACCTATGGTTTTTTAAATCAATTGTACTGTTTGTGTACTCAATACTCCCGCCATTCACCCTTGTCAACCACTCATTTTACAACCTCCAAACAGAGGTACCCTTTTTTCTTTTTAGCTATTTGTTTATGTAGAAGAGGATGGGGAATAAAACAAAAAAAACAAGAAGGTTTGCCTCTGCAGATCAATATTATCCAATGTACTACAGGGCTCCTCTCAACAGTACAGAGGGCATAGTGAAGCTGTGATTAGTCTATCCTGTTTTTATGGGTGTAGATTTTTTCTGTAGTAACAGGGACATAGGGATTCCAATTTAGGGCCAGATTTACAAAGCTGCGGAAAAGGAAAAGAGGAGATATTGCCCATATCAACCAATCAGACTCTAGCTGAAATCCTCTAGTATGTAATAGGAAAGTGAGAGCTAGAATCTGATTGGTTGATATGGGCAACATCTCCATTTTTCCAAGCCGGCAGCTTAGTAAATCTGGCCATTATGTAGTAAGTTGCATAGACTTGTGAATGCTCTTTGCAGATTCTACGAAAACAAAAAATGATATTGGCGCTGTATCAGATTAAACAAATGGAAAAAAAATTTAAAATCACTGGGTGTAATCAAGTTGGGGAATATACTTCACAGTGGAAGATCACATCTGCAGTGTTTTGCCAGCTAATTACCACCTGAAAACCACTCGGTAGCATATTCCAACATCTGCAAGTCGGTAATTGTATTATTTGTGGACCAGTGAGATTTCCATTTTCTATCTACCTTGTTCTATAGGAAACGTTGCCTTTACCTTTCATTTCTCCATAGGAGACGCTGCTTCAATTCCACTGTGTGGATAGTTGATACCTAATATGTACAGTATTTATGTGAACTTCTGGTACCAGAAATTATTGTTTTTATATGTTTTGTTTTTTAGATATTGATTAATAAAAATATTTTTCATTGATTACATCCAGTGATTTAAATTTTTAATTATATTCATTTGTTTAATTTCCATTAGATACAGCACCAATAAAATCTTCTTCAAAGTTTTTGCTGAATGTGGGCTTCGCTAACCCACGTTATAGGCTGCATTCAGTTTGGAAATTAAATGTATTATTTATTCTTTAATTCTTGTTGATTTTCCTGTTTCTTTCTCAAGCACCATGTTTTCAGATTATAATTTGGTATTGTTTACATGCTCTTTGCGGATTAGACACCTATCAAGCAAAGTCCCTGCATGGCAAATTTTACCACCAACTTATAACAAGTGTAAAGTAAGCCTTATGGTTTATGTGAAGAACATAAAGAAGAATAGCCAAACACCAACATTTAAACACTTAAAAAAAAACTTTAGTTAAAGATTAAGCCCAAACTAAGCACCCTGGGCCTGATACTGCATTAATAAAGAGAACTGACTTATAAGATACGTAGGTCAGCTCTGTATGGGTAAAGGGCATGTGGAGTTTCTTCCACAGCAGTACACAGCCGCACGATGTTTCATTCCTGGCAAAAAAATCACGTCTGCAAGGGGAGCTGGGCCACCCATCATGCATATCAGACACGCATGGTGGGGGGTATCTGGAATAGTAATTGTACAGTAAGGGAGTTTTAAAGCCCTTATGTACCATCCACCATTCTGTACGTGCCCTTCCGCATGCAGAATATTTAAGGTAGGGTTCTACAAAGGAAGGGCAATTCCGTCACATGTACAGAAGTCTGAATCACAAAATCAATACGTTAATGTCTGCAACGGGGTCTAACACATAGAGTCAACTATTAATTCTGGATTAGGCCCTATGTTAGTAAAAAATACTGAAATTGCTAAAAAAAAAATTGCTGCTATAATTCTCAAAAACCAACAGCAGTACCTTACTACAGTCTCCTCTTACACAAAAGCAATTAAGGGAAAAAAATTGCTATTTGGTAATACTGTCAAACACATAGAACAGGTCATCTAACATCTATCAAAGTGAGGAGCCCCACTTACACATTAATGAGGAGCTTTATGCAAGGGGCTATTTTGGACACAGTTAATCTTTCTTTGTAATTTAGTAAATTCTTCACAATGGGTCTTCTTCCATTCAGACTATCAATATTTCAGGTTAGCCTAACTCTGGGTCGTAATCACAGATCCGTATTTACGGTGGATTGTGTGCGTATTTTTTGGGAGCGGATTAACTGTGCAAGTGTAGTAACTTTTTCCATATTACGTAGTATTTACGCACGTAAGTACTTTAGGCACAGACTTGTGATTCGCACCTAGGGACATACATACGGAGGGGAGTGGTGTTTATCCGGACATTAGAAGTTACGTGAAAGTGGGTGGGGGAGCATTTAAATGGGCATTTGAGGGCGCGGTTAGATAAATACGCATGTACGTAAGTATCATAAGTACACGCATAGAGATAAGGGTGCCCTATGGAGGCGGAAGTCACCGAAAACCCGTCCAGCCAAGGGGAGTGTTATGGGTGTTGCCATGCTGTGTGCGTCAGTAAAAACGCGCATGTAGTAAATATGGATCTGTGAATCCAGTCCTCTCTCTTTAATTATGTTTCTGTTCTTTCTACGTAAGCAGAATATGGCTATTAATAAAAAAAATAGATATATATTATTAGACATTTTTACATACCCCCTTTAATAAATTATCAGACATTTGTGGGACTTTCTAGATAAATTAGAAGGCTCTAAGTAATAGAAATGGGCTATGGACTGACATAGCAAAACTCTTTCTACTAACTGTATAGCTGGATGCAGACTACAAGTTATTTAAATGATTATTGTCTGATCACACAAGACATGATAGTTTCCAGCAGCATCTTATCAATGTGTATGCTACAACACAGCAAATAACAATGTCACAATGTCTGTTCAATTCATTAGTATGTATGCTAGCCTTCTGTGCAGCAATTCTGTATCTGCTTCCTGGCCTTTCTGGTTGTGCATACACAATAATTTTTTGAGCAAATGGTCATAGGAGAAGAAAATCACAGATATTGCTGGTAAATCTGGGTAGTGTGTTTACGTGAATTGGCATTCTCATCGGGTCTTTAGCCATCATTGTTTGAATATATTTCATGTTGTCAACGTTTATGCGATGTGTGCCCAGATTTAGCACATTTACACAACAAAAAGAAAATGAGGGCCAGTTTGTGGGATGCACAAAACACTGATAGAGGCTACAAAATTGGCCAAAAAGGTCAGATAATAGATAAGTTAGAATACAGTATGAAGGGTCAAACATCAATGTTAAACTGGCTACACACTGGGTCGATTATTGATCCTGGTAGGATGTGTCCTGTTAAACAATAGGGAGCCATTCTGTAAGCCCTGCACTACACTGAAGGTAGCTGGGAAGCTAAATGAATAAATTAATGTAGCAAGTGAACAATAACGCACAATCAGAACAAGAGTAGGATGGGCATAAAACAAACGGTTTGCAAGACTGGAGTGCACGACGGAATACTCTTAAAACCAATGCGTGTTTCTATCTATCTATCTGCAATGAAAGATAATGTGAACCTCTGGGCTCCCCTGTAAGTGATGCTCAATGATACTTGATGGGGGATATCCCCATAATCCCTAGAACAGCTCAATCAGACATAAGTCACAGAAAAACACACAAATACAAGATCGACAATATATACCAAAGAAATACTACGTAGTAGTTGAAACGCATCAGTAGCTATAGCAGTGATACTCCATTGCCTATACAGCGTTGCTATTGGGCACGTTTACATTAGCCAGATGTACAGTTCTTAGCGACACCAAGACTCCCTCCATTTGTGAGCTGCAGCGGCGGAGTCCTGCCTATAGAAGGGCGGTTTTGCATATTTTATATATTTTCATGAAGATTTTAAAGGAAATATGTACCATGAAATAAACCAGCTACATAAGGATTTCTGGTGGTGTATTCTACATACGAATCAAAGGATCCGGGACAATTTGTTACAATGCCCAATAAGCAATATTGTAAGCATATTAACCGTTATATTTCCTTTAGCTTGGTGATACTTTACACGATAGTGGCATTTCCTTTTCTTCCATGTTTGTAAGAATACTGGGATAAAGACATCAGGAACAATAATACAGGAAGAACAGAGAATAGTTGGATGGAACACCTTGTCTTTTGATATGTCTGAAGCCCAAGAGGCGAATATTGTGAGTACATAAGCTCTTGTATTTTTCTCACTTTGAGAAACTGTCTATGAGGGTCTGTCCCTCTTTTTGCCTTTTATATATATTTTATATTCACAATGAATTGAATGATTTCAAAAGAAACAAAAAACTACAACAACTTTAGACTTTATTGGAGAATATTATGAGGGAAGAAGAAGAAACATTGTCGCAAGTAAACTTCATTTCTTTACTAAAAATTGTTTCCTTGTTCCCACCAAGAACTATTCAATTGACTGTCATCTAGTATATATCATCGGTCACACAAAAGATTGTGTTTCTGCAAGTAGATCTTGTATGTATGAGCTCTTTGTGGTACAGTATTAATCGTTTTCATATCTAATTTATCTGTCTATCTATCTAATATCTATCTATCTATCTATCTATCTATCTATCTATCTATCTATCTATCTAATATCTATCTATCATCTATCTTTTTTTTTTCTATCTATCATCTATCTATCTATCGACCCCTCCCACCTTTACAGCTCCACCTACAAGCTCATAAGACCCCTCCCACCTTTACAGCTCCACCTACAAGCTCATAAGACCCCTCCCACCTTTACAGCTCCACCTACAAGCTCATAAGACCCCTCCCACCTTTACAGCTCCACCTACAAGCTCATAAGACCCCTCCCACCTTTACAGCTCCACCTACAAGCTCATAAGACCCCTCCCACCTTTACAGCTCCACCTACAAGCTCATAAGACCCCTCCCACCTTTACAGCTCCACCTACAAGCTCATAAGACCCCTCCCACCTTTACAGCTCCACCTACAAGCTCATAAGACCCCTCCCACCTTTACAGCTCC
This sequence comes from Limnodynastes dumerilii, assembly GCA_011038615.1. Lineage (NCBI taxonomy): Eukaryota > Metazoa > Chordata > Amphibia > Anura > Limnodynastidae > Limnodynastes > Limnodynastes dumerilii. Next base: position 275,039 of record WWET01000817.1, on the reverse strand, counting down.
ACCTACAAGCTCATAAGACCCCTCCCACCTTTACAGCTCCACCTACAAGCTCATAAGACCCCTCCCACCTTTACAGCTCCACCTACAAGCTCATAAGACCCCTCCCACCTTTACAGCTCCACCTACAAGCTCATAAGACTCCTCCCACCTTTACAACTCCACCTATAAGATCATAAAACTCCACCCACCTTTACAGCTCCACCTACAAGCTCATAAGACTCCTCCCACCTTTACAACTCCACCTATAAGATCATAAAACTCCACCCACCTTTACAGCTCCACCTACAAGCTCATAAGACTCCTCCCACCTTTACAGCTCCACCTATAAGATCATAAAACTCCACCCACCTTTACAGCTCCACCTACAAGCTCATAATACTCCTCCCACCTTTACAGCTCCACCTACAAACTCATAAGACTCCTCCCACTTTTGCAACTCCACCCACCTTTAGTACTCATGAAAACCCTTCCCTCCATCTGTTATGAATAGGGAGACTCTGAGTTTAATTTCAGGCTGCAGCAAAGCTGTACAAATATGTATTTTCCATATCACTGCCCTGGGACTGCTGGGATGGGAATTGGAGTGTAATTAACCTACTTATCGAGGAGCTCATTTTACAGGTGGAGCAGCTCCCAAGCTTATTACAACTCATTACTGATCGTCCTCCCATTAACTGCTTTATCCGTAGAGTCTGGAACTGGCTCAGAAACCTGTGTAACCACATCTGGTATCACATCACCACCTTACACCAGCATACACTGACTAAACACACACCCATTGGATAAAATCCGTAGCGTTTGGCTACCGCAACAGATGAAAATAAGTGCACACAGGGTCAGATCAGAACATTTGCGTATGCGCACGCATAAGTTACGTACGTCTGTAGGTACAAGGAAGGGTCCAGCCTTCCATTAACAATGGCTGTATTGGGATAACCATTTAAATGAGGGTTCGGGGGCGGAGTAGGCCCGTTGCGACGCAGATCTAGTCATGAAAGTTAAGGGAGCCACTCCCCTCTACGGCTGTGTAACTACTGACCCCCTTGGGTCTGGATCTGGCCCTTAGCACCTAATCTCGTCATCACAGGGCGTTTTACATTTTCACCGCTTTTGCCTTTAAACTCACGTGTTGGACCAGTCCCTCAGTGTCATAAAATTCAAATAGAGCCCCATATAATGTAACAATGCCCTTTGTGTTCCTCTCCTGGTAGTCAGACATGGCAGAATGAATGATCGTCTTCGCAACTTCCTTAATACACGGTAATAAGATTGCAGCACCTGGGGGACAAGACAGGGGTGCCCTTTATCCCCTTTGTTATTTAATTTATCATTGGATCCGCTCTTAAGGTTGCTCCAGCACTGGCAGGAATTTAGAGGTATTGCTGTGGGAAATAGAGTTATTAAAATTACCGCTTTTGCGGATGATATATTATTATATATATCCAACCCAGAATCTATATTGGTGCCATTGTTAAATAAGATTTCTGAGTACGGTACTGTGTCGGGACTGCATATTAATGTGGCCAAATCTATTGCAATGAATTTATCTCAGGGGTGTGTTAAACCCGATTGGTGTACTTCTCTTCCTCTTTCATGGGCTAAAAGTAGTTTTACTTATCTAGGTATCCAGCTTACAAAGAACCCTTTCTCTTTACATTCTACTAATATCTCTAAATTCATACTTGACTTAGAGAGGACTTTGGGGGCCTGGCGACACCTGCAACTGACTTATACTGGTAGAGCCAATCTTATTAAAATGTCTCTGTTTCCAAAACTTTTATATTTATTACAATCTCTACCCCTTCTCCTCTCCCAATCTGAAGTGCGCAGAATTAATTTTCTCTTCCGCCGTTTTATTTGGAATGATAAGCGACCAAGAATAGGTTTGAATAGACTCCAACAGACTAGGGCTAATGGGGGCATAAATTTCCCTAACATTGTTGTTTATAATCACGCTTCCCTCCTTCGCCACCTGCGGGACTGGGTTCACAATTCTTCTATCTACACTGATGCCGCGTTGGAACAGGAGTTCTTGGGGAAGGTTGGACTCGTAGCTTTTTTGCATCTTCATGATCAGGAAGTCCTATCGCAGCATAAAGAGAACCCTCTGTTGTGGAGCACTCGCAGGGTGTGGCATATTATTAGACACAAACTTAACCTTAACTCGCACACTTCTTTGCATTTATCCCTACTTAATAATCCAGACTTCCAGGACGGAGGGGCATCTTACCCTTTTCTGCTTTGGAGGACTCATGGTATCTTGAATATTAGGAGTCTGATTAACTTGCAGGACAGGAGAGTGCTCACATTTTCCCAAGCGGTAGAGAGATTTCCTGTTCTCAGAGATTTTCCCTTTGCCTACTTTCAGTCCCAGCACTATATAAATACAGTCATTAGGCATTTATCTGAGTCTGACTGGCACAATTCTTTGGATGTACTTCTCTCTCAGGCCAACCCTCAGCGCTCGGCAATTACTATACACTATGGTCGACTAAGGGACGAATTCGATTATGAATCTAGCAACACAGGTCTAGCTCAGTGGCGAACACTTTTTCCTCAGGTCAATATGGAAACTCTCCTTAAAACTTTAGCCAATTCTTGTAAACAATTTCCTGCAAGTAGATATGTAGAGTTGTTTTTAAATGTGTATCACCGCACATATCTCACCCCAAGCCGGTATCTCTTGATGGGATCAACTGCTGCGCAGTCGTGTCCGCGCTGTGGGGAAAGAGGAGCAGATTTGTATCATTGCCTGTGGCAATGCCCTTTAATACGTTCTTTTTGGCTTAAGGTACGGAGGTATGCCCTAGCTAATCTTGTTAATCCTATACCATTTAACCCTGAATGGGCCATATTGGGAATCATACCCAAGACCCTCCATTATACCATAGGTAACTATAAATTGTTATTGGCTATCAGCGCTGTGGCAAAAAAGACAATATTACAGGAGTGGAATCAGAATTCTATTCCTTCCTTGAAAAGATTTAAAGAGAAACTACTGTTTATGTTCCGTATGGATTGGCTAGAGGCATCTCTCGATAAAGAAACTCAGACAGAGAAATTCTTTACAGTATGGGCAACCTTTATTAATACTTTGTCTTATGATATTAGATCCCAAGTTCATAATTGTTTCTCACAATCGATGTGGTATCAACTTTGTCTTTACACGGGTGACGCACCAGTGACCTTATAGTGTAGTGTGAATGTTGATTGGTGGTGGGACAGCTGTGCAGTATTACTAGAGTCATGAGAGGAGGGTTTTATTCTTCTTTATTTAAAACTGTGGACATTTAGATGATTCTACTTCATGCTTATTTACAGATTGATGGAAGTTCATTTTTCTTTGATGACAATTTCTCTGTTACCATGTTGTCAATTCTATTGACATATGTACAATGTTTAATGTTATATGATGCTCTGCTTTGACTGAATAAAAAAAGTTTGGAAAAAAAAAAAAACATTAACCAAATTATTCAGTTGCTAGTAAAAAGAGTAATTCCAAAACACTGGAAAATAACAAATATTTGTTATCTGTATAAGGAGTAGGGAAATTGATGAAAAAATGAAAAAAGGAACAATTTATGTAATCTCTTAAATTCAGTAATTTACAGGATCCTAAGCAACATGGGCTCAGTGGGGGGAGATCATGTCAAACAAATAATATGGGCTTTTTTTTTAGATTTAGTTTTTTTTTACTGGGTCACGGAAGTATTTGATCAGGGGGGAGCAGTACACTTAGTTATCTAGACTTCAGTAAAGCCTTTTACCCTGGACCACATCATAGACTGTTAAATAAACTGAAAAATTTGGGATTGAAATCAAAGATAGTTGAATGGATATGATCTTTATTACAGGATAGACAACACAGAGTTTTGGTAACTGAAATCTCTTCTAGGGATGGTAATGACTAGTGCAGTTCCACAGGGATCTGTACTTGGCCCAGTGCTATTTAATCTTTATTAGTTATATTACTCATATTATAGAGGGAAAAATATGACATTTTGCAGATGATATATATGTGTAACAAGATAGATAGACTGGGAGGGGTAAACAAAATAATTGATGATCTAGGTAGACTGGAGGATTAGTCAAGTGTGTGGTTTCTGTAACGCAATTCTAAAAAAAAATGAAACCATGTACCTGGGGTGCATAAACCAAAAGCCCACTATATCATTGTGTATAACTTGAAAAAGAGAAGGGACGGGAGAATATGATAGAAGCTTCCAAATATATCAAGGGGTTTAACCAGATACAGGGGATAGGCTTTTTCAAAGCAAGAGATGAACCAGAATTTAAACAAGCAAGGGATAAATATAAGGATATCCTAAATCATAAACTAAATTAAGGGTTTATGTAAACAAAATTAATAATTAAATCAAATGCAGTTCCTCAAATCTCACAAAATAAAAAAAAATTGATTTGTTTTGTTGCTAATATTAACTTATAACTTAAACTTAATAAAAAGATGCAGCTGCACAACCATATTATATAAACTGTGCTTGAAGTATGTCCATATATGGTGGCAAGCCGTGTGTGTGTGTGTGTGTGTGTGTGTGTGTGTGTGTGTGTGTGTGTGTGTCTGTCTGTCTGTCTGTCTGTCTGTCTAGATTGGCATTGTTTGCATTTTCTGTAAAATTAATTACAATATCAGGTTTTTGAAGGCCTAACAATAACATCATGATACTATTTCTTTGGCATGCATGTCATTGCATGAAGGGTAAAACTGAATAGACAAGGCAGAAATAAGTAGTTTGGCAAAATATAATGAATTCAGAATTGTGGTCACAGTTTGAATTACTCATAGAAATGAGAAGCAAGATCAGGGAAAGTGTCACAATAGAATTACCCTTCAGTACTGCGAACGTAAACTAATGAGAAAGGAAAGTTTGTGCAGAGTCTTTCTGTGCAGTAGATACAGTAGGGTTCATCATTCATGATACAAAACTTGTACAGAATAAATAAGCAGACTAGATTTGCAGACTAGTGATTCGTTTATACTGCGGTCCTATATGTAATGCAATTAGTTGGTTTTAGGACTTTTTTAAATCTAGCATGTTGCCAACAGGGTCAACTATGACAGTGGTTCCTATTGACAAATGCAGTGCTGGACACATCTAAGAAGCCAGGTAGTCAGTAAACCTAAAAATGTATCTCTTGACCATACACTAGGCAGATTATTGGTTTCACCAAACGAAAAGAAGATGCTTGTTTAAATGGGCACTCAGGGGTGTTTAGGAAGAGGTGTCCAGAATTAGGTTATAAAACTTAACGTTTATTCAAATATTAAAAAGCTAAATATTTTTTTTTTAAAGTTAGAAAAAGCAGGAATATATAAAAAAAATCTTGAGAACCAAGAAACACCATCCACATTCAGAATTCCATATATAAGTATTTAACACTGGCCACAGTCCAGTCCAGATATTTATTTATATACAGATTGGAAAAAGGGGGTTAATACCCACATAGATACATGAATGTGGTATTCAAAGTTATATCACTACAATATTATTTGTTACCAAACCAATCAATTAAGAAGTGTGCTGAGGATAAAAAGTCTGTGAAATATTAT
>WWET01000817.1:237161-247812 GCA_011038615.1 Limnodynastes dumerilii | reverse complement strand
ATAATAATATAATAATAATCAACCATCATGATTGCTTCCTGTTTTTGTTCTGTACATGTACAAAATCCCATATTAATGATTAACAGATTGAGGCAGTTTCAGGGGTGAGGTTACTCACTGGAGCTGTCCATAAAATAATAATAATAATCAACCATCATGATTGCTTCCTGTTTTTGTTCTGTACATGTACAAAATCCCATATTAATGATTAACAGATTGAGGCAGTTTCAGGGGTGAGGTTACTCACCTCTCTGGAGCTGTCAGCAGTGGGACAGCGGCAGGTCCTGTGAAAATAAATGGTGAGTAGCCCACTCGCCCATTCATAAAAAATCATTTTAAAAAGGCTTCCTATTCGAAAGAGACAGCCAAAAAGGAACTTTCTTCTGTCTCTATTTCTAAAAGCAGCCCATCGCAGCGGGGACTGCAACCGTTTGCAGGTACCCATTACCCTAACTATATAATCCCATTTTGACAGGGGACCCCCATGTTATAAGTTTCTCTCTTATAGTGTGAGCACATCATCCTTACCAGAGGCGGAACTAGTGAGTTGTGGGCCCAGGTGCAAAATATAGGTTTTGGCCCTGATGATCACAGGTAACCTGATGGGGAGCTACGGCTGTGTGGTGATAATGGCTGTGGGCCCTTGTTTCAGCCTGGGCCCCGGTGCTGTTGCACCAATAGTAGTTCCGCCCCTGATCCTTACGATAGTACTTTCACTGATAACTTTACATTGATTGCCCATAAAACAGCCACTACCAGCTCAAATACACTTGCCATATCTTTGTGTATTGGCATTGTTGTTTTCATGGTTAATATGGCTCATTCAGAGTAGACTGTACATCAATTTATGTGGATTAGTGTGCAGTTTTTTTCAACAAGGCTCATGCCCCACACAGGTACAGTAGTCAGCGTTGTTCACAGTTCTGTCCATAATACACAGCACTTTGTGGTTAAATGAGCAGTGCAGAGCATTCCGGCATAGGCCTTAGTACAGTATATCCATGTCATTTGCACTTGACCCATAAAGTAAACAGTTGCAATTGTGACTGCTTTATGCATCAATTTTTATGCATATCAAGTTAGCTTTAGCCTGAGCCCTGGTGTAACTAGTAACAATAACAAAACTAGTGATTACACCGTACCTCTATACACAATTGAAGCTGGAAAAGCTTTCTAAAAACATATGTATGACTGTGAATATGCCCTTAATTGCATTTGTTTTGGGCTCACGTGTTTTTAAGTTCAAAATGTGAGTAAATTGCAGAGAGAATCTGAATCAGCCCAATTGTAAGCATTTTGATGGCAGTGCATTATACTCTAATTGCATGTCATTGTATCCAAAAAAGATTAAGAAAGCAAAAATGAGTTAAAATGAGAGCTGAAAGAAAAAAAACCCCAGAGCATTATATTGTAAGATCTGTCATAAGCATCATATCACATTTACGTGTGTGTAAAACATATCTGGCTTGGGATTTAATTCTTGTTTCTTAGTGCATACAGCTTGGACCAGTAATAAAAAGACTGCAAAAAATAAAAAAGTAGGATTAAACAGCACTGTATTTGCCTGTACAAAGCTCTGAGCATTAATAATCAGAGCATCCAATGACTGGCTTGGCCTCAGATAATAGACTGCCTACACATACATTTTCAATTGTAATGACACACTTGCTTATTAAAGATCTCTCAGCTGAAGGGGCAGCGGATTATGAACTGGATGATCCATTCACTTTCTTGGATGTGTTATTCAGTATTTTATGCTAAACTAGCAATACACCATCCATTTTAGTACAATGATCCATATGTTCAATAAAACTGAAGTGCTGCATCATAAATCATTACAGCCATTTATTCCACATTAGACACATTAGCCATTATATTCCATAATCTATTACAATAAGGTAGATTTAAATGCACCCCTAGGACCTACTATAATAACGTGAGAACCAAATATAGCAATTAAGGATAAAATATACTTTAACCTAAAAGTGAGTATGCTGCAGTGATAGCTAGGCACTACTGGTATCTGAACCTTTGTATAAACAGCAGAGGACAGTTAAACATGTCAGCAATATGATGAGCATGAGCTGATTTTCTCCCACATACAGCCAACTGAACTGTTTAACGGGTTTCATTTGAGATCTCCTTGCACAGCCTTGCAGCCCTTCAAAGATTGATTGTGTAAATTTGTGCACTGTTTACTGAACACATTGTCTTCGGAATGCAGTATTAACTTCAATAAAATATCATAACCATAATGCAGTCATTGCATCTCCTTACTGGGGGAGCCTTGGTGACATAAGGTTTGCAGGGCCAGGTGGTCTGGCAGTGATTGAGTAAATTAATAACTGTCTTTGCCTCCAGTCAGCTCAGCTTTTGTTATATGTTTACATCTTCACTGTCATTAGCTCCATGGACAGATGGCCACAAGAGAGTACTCTTAAAGAAAATGAAACCCCAGCCTAAAATCTTTATATATGAAGCACATGGCACATGTATTGTTTAGCACCACTTTGCCTCTCTCCACCTGCAGTTTTAAGTTAAATTCCATAAACTACAAATTATTGCAAAATATGAGCTAATTGTCTCAGTGTTCAACACAATCTGGAGTAATCCCCACTGGACCGGATTCTCACTTGAGAATTTTTCTTCTGACGAACATAATTTTAGGTGCAGAGCTACGACGCACGTGTAGTAACTATTTTACGCCATCTTAACTGGCCCATTGCCTGTGTCACAAAACATACAAGAAAGGCTAGAGGAAGTAAACATGTACAGCTTGGAGCAGAGAAGGGAGAGGGGGGACATGATAGCAGCTTTCACATATATCAAGGGTTGTGACCGGATAGAGGAGGGGGCATTTTTCGAAGGAAGAGGTGTAATAGAACACGAGGACATGAATATAAACTGGAGGGTGGTAGACTCAGAGGAAATGTGCGGAAAAATGACTTCACAGAAAGGGTGATAGATAAGTGGAATATTCTCCCATCTGCGGTGGTACTCAAACTAAATTGAGGGTAAATAGGATCTAGGGTCAGTATAGTTTTAAATAAACAACTGGCAGACTGGATGGGCCATGTGGCTCTTATCTGCCATCACTTTCAATGTTTCTATCTACGTAACATTTCGTTGCGTATATTGCATACATGCGGTCTTTAAAGTTTGCATTTTATGCAATCTACATGACGAAATGTAACGTAAATTGTCTAAAATAGTTACTACGCGTGCATAGAAGCTCTGCACCTAAAACTACGCTTGTAAGAAGAAATTCTCAAGTGAGAATCCAGTCCACTATGTGGTGTTTAGCAACACTGTAACACAGGCAAGAGGACAGGCTGAAACCTCACTTATTTATCTATTAAATATTAGCAATCATATTATATAGCACTTTACAATTCAAAACAATCATTCATATCACTCCCAACCCCAATGGAGTTTACAATCTAAGGCCCCCCGACAGACACAGACCAGGCTTTATTTTCAATGAGCAGAAAATGTACCTGTTTTTGGAGTGTGGGAGGAAACCAAAGAACCCAGAGGAATAGAACTCATAACCTCTAAGCTATGAGGCAGATGTGCTACCCACATGAGACAACATGCTGCACATTTCTGAATTTCTCATTGCTTCTGTACATTCAGATCAGATTCAGACAGCAGTGCTGGTTTGCCATTGCAAAGGGGCAGGATTTAGGATTACAACATATGGTGTAGGTGTGCTGACGCTCTGCGGAGTGATCCAGGCTTCCAAAACGCCACCATTTTTAAGTGTGCAGGAGTCAGCTACAGTTATTGTTAGTCCATTGATTTGTGGAACAATTGCTTGTATTTGTGTATATTGCGGATCTCTAGGCATCTGTTACTCTCATATCTGACTGACCAGATACCATAGTAATGATGGAATGATAAAAAGTGATATTATTTGACAATTTATAAGATTCCAAACTGAACATTTTTCATTTTAGGACAAAGCCACACTTTACAAACATTACAAACCAAAAACCACCCTTTACACTTAGCTAGTCAAATAGAAACATAAATAAATGAAGTTCTCATGATCTTCAATAAGATAAGATACAAGTGAGATACACGAGATTCTATGTGACATTAAGGAACATGAGTAGACTATTAGGGTTGAGTTTATCAGGAGGTGCTCATAATAAAATATTGTTCTCTTAGGAACCAATTACCAGCTTTATATATTATGCTAGTGTGTGTGTGTGTGTGTGTGTGTGTGTGTGTGTGTATGTGTGTGTGTGTGTGTCAGTAGGGGTTAAAAATGCTAGGGGAAAGGGAATGCTAGTGTTCCCTTGTCTTCTAAACAGGAAATGCTGAGTGATGTTGATGCAGAAACCCAATAACAGAAAGATGGGAGACAATCCATAGAACTAGATCAATATGTAGTTACGTCTCTGTCTATCTCAGTGGAATACAAATGGCTTGTAGGTGGATCAGTTTTATTAATACTACCAGGGTTTCTGAACATGGTGGCAGAGTCATCTTTAGCGTTCATGAAGGTCAAAACTACTCCCAGATCTAGCAAGAAATGAGCACAGGGAACTGACACATGTACAGTGGAGAAAGTTCTCTCTATATGTTGTTGAGCAGGTATTCAAAACGCCCGCATCTGGTGACTGAGCTCGCTAGCTCAGCAGACTTTTAGCACAGATCTGATTCCTCCGAGGGACAGGAAGCAGGGGGCTGCGTATGGCTTGTACACTATGTAAGGGTGGAGGTATTTTTATTTTACAGTAAGGGCATGTTTCTACCCTTAGGCCATATGCAAGTTTCCAAACTCTCCCCATTTTACATGCGGACAGGACAACACAGAACTCTTAAGGTAGTGGCCTATCCTCCTGTGGAGGCCACTCCCCTTGCATGTACAGGCTTATGAGAATAAACCACTACCTTAAGATTTCCGTGTCGTCCTGTCGGAGGCCCTCCCCTCACCCGAACAGGACTCAGGATACAGTGCGGATCTGGCCTTGGATCTCTGCTGCCACTGTAATCGGAGGTCTGGATCCAGTGCTAAGACAAATGCTGCATGGCAAATTATGAAGACAAGGGTCATGAACCAGCTTAACATTGGGGCTGAATAAAAATTGTGCTTAATTTAGTCCCAATATAAACTTAAAAGCACATGCACACAAAACAAACAAAATTGCAACCATATATAGCTATTTAGATCATCTGCATAGTCATCATTATTATTTACACATGGGGTATGGCAAGGATACCCTTCTTTCACAACTATTAATTATATGCAAGTTGCATAAACTCATCTGTATTTTCCCTACTCAGAAATGCTGCATTCCACCATTAGCTGGATGTAACACGACAGAGGATGTCCAGTGTGAAGAACTCTGAAGAACAAATCTGCCACATCGCCAGCTGAGAATCACTCCACTACAACTGTACATAGCATGAGCACAACAGAGATTCCCATGCAGTTATAAGTCATGTCATCAAATATTAAGCGTGTCATAACCAACATTTCTGGCCTCAATTGCTTACTGTGCAGATATAACAAAAATGAGTTTAAAATATTACACGCGTTTTGCCTTGTGTTATAGTATTCAGCCATTCTTGATTATATATCTTTTAGCTACATGGAGAAGCCATGCTGCTTGTATGTCACTAGTACTTTATTTCTGAGAAAAAAAATAATATTTTTTAATCACAGTCCATGAATTAGATGAGTTTGATTCTATGTAGTTTTCCATGTAAAATATTTATGACTGGCAGACAACAGTGAACTCATAAGTCCTTTTAATTAGGTAGCCTTTCCCTGCCTATGAAAATAAATTAACACATTGTACACACATCTAGAGAGCTCAGGATAAATGAAGGCGAGTGTAAAAGGCTTCTAATTCTCCTGAACGTCAGGAGGTGAATAGGTATGACTTTTTACAAATAAAGCCTCTAGGGAAATCAATGGGCTTGACCAGTTCTTATAATAAATATTAGCATTACAGTTGGAGAACTGAAGGCCTAAAGAACACAAAAGCTACCTCATTTGCACCCCTCTGGGTAACCAATTAAAATGACAGTTCCTTTGCATTTTTCACTTTATAGATCAAATGCCAAAAAATGTAACATTCTCCATTGGTCAAAACCTCCATTAATAACATTTTACTAGTTTTCTCAAGTAAAAGACATTTATTTTTCTTTCTTTTTTGTACCAGATGTCTTTTTTTTTTTTTTTTTTTTTTTTTTTTTTTTTTTGGAGAGGGGGATGAAACGATTATAATAAACATTTCTGCTTTATTTCACCTCTGACAGCTATATCTGTAAATCAAGGTCAATTAACATTTACCACAGACTAATCCTGTATTTTTCTTTAAGTTTATATAGCAGGTTATGAATTATTTATTATGTATTATTTATATATTAACAGGTTTTTATATAGCACCAGAAGATAATGTAGCGCTTTACAATTTTAACAATCAGTATAAACAAGACTGGGTAATAACAGACAGACAGACTGTGTGGGTAAGAGGGCCCTGCTCACAAGCTCACACTTTTATAGGACAGTGGGTTTGATACATAAGGGATTGTGTTAATTATGTAACAGAGAGGCCAAATGGAAAGCAAAGTGGTTGAATATAGGGTAAATAAAGCTTAAGAAGAAGGTAGAAAAATTTGATAAGCTTGTCTGAAGACATGAGCTTTAAGGGAAGTTGGAGAGTAGAAGATAGTCTTAATAGGAGAGGAAGGTTATTCCAGAGAGTGCGTGCAGCCCGGGAGAAGTCCTAGAACATTTATGAAGTGTAGAAAAGAGCTGTAAATCTTGTGATGACCTGAAAGAACGAGCTACGATATATCTTGAGACAAGTGAGGATATGTATGCAGGTTCATTGTTTATAGCTTTATACAGTATTTGTTTAAATATTATTATTGTTTGTTAAAACACACTGAATACACTAAATGAAGCTTATGCAACTAAGAGATGGCACAAAAAAATTGGCAAACCTAGACCTAATATAACATGACCCTTACCAAACATGCAGTAGGAATGTACTGCGCCTCAATTCAGGCTTGCCGTTCTAGTATGCAGATCACAATCAAGAAGACAGTTGCATACTATATTTGAATGAGGATTTTTTTTTGTTTTCTTTTGTTTTCCCCTCTTTTTCTACAGAAAATAATACTAAATGACAAGTGAACTTCATATGAACTATAGGTCATGAAAGGATTTAGTATTGGCATTTTTAATCTAAAAAGTCCTGTGCCAGAAAATCAATATGTTTCAGTTGCAGCATTCGAATGCAATTTTCTTCATGTAACAGGCTGATTTTTTTTTTTTTTTTTTTAAATAATGAATAATTCTGAGCCCTTCTATGAAACAAGCAGCTGTATTACAAGGTAATGACATCAATAATACATTACATGTAAACAGAAAATGAACAAAAAAATCATTCAAGACCCTTTTCAAACGGGTGTGCTTTTCATCAGTGCGATTACAGGTTCCATTCACATTATCGGATTGAACCATGCTGCATAACCAAGGTGCTGACAAGCCTTGATTACCCAATAACTCCTGTATTCCTTTCAGGCAGGTTCACAGAGAGGACAGGAATGCAAGGCCTTCCTGTGGGGGAGACTGCCTTCCAAAGAGACCAAGTCAATGAAATCCAATGCCCTCACACTTCTGTTCTCTAAACTGAGCTTTGCATTTCCGGTTAAGCAGTTAGGACTTTTCCTCCTTTGTTCTCACATGGATCCTGATAACAATTAATTGTGTGCGAGACTAGCCAACCTAAACATTCAAAACTTCTTTGTTCATAACACTGCAAGACAACTCACGATCCCTCTGTAGTCTAAATCTATCCCAGACTTTTTCCCAATCTGCAACAGTATCAACAAATCCTCTTGTAACAGGAATTTTGGAAAGAGTGGAAATGAACACAAAGTCCAAACCTTGACATCTCTTAAAGTGTTTAACATTTGTTAATATTTTTAAACATAGGGGTCCATAAGAGCACTCCAATTGAAAGACAGGCTATTTGGAAAGTTCTAGGCTCATTGAGTTTCAAGTGGGATAGTTTTTCAAGTCACTCAGAAGCTAATGGAAGAGAAAGGAAAGTTTCAGTATTTCAGATGAACATGACCTGCTGCTGACAGAGGAATCTTTAGATCACGCAGTGAAACAACATCAGACAGTGTTGGATTTATATGACATAAGCAAAAGAATAATCAAGATATTTGAAGCAAACTTCGTGTATACATAAACACTTAAAAATAATTCACAGTTATATTCACAATCCAACACTATATAGAATCCAATAGAAATCAAAATTTAGCATTTAAAAGTTATACAAACAGAGCAGCATGGGATGGTAAGCACTTATATGCTAATGGAGCATTTTTCCAAATCACGTCAAGGGATTGATTCTTTTTAAATACTAATTTGTAATGTAATGTTCATAGAAATGAATCTATAATAACCCTGCCTAATCACATGACATCACACTACTTATATATGTTAGTAGTGTATATAAATTTGTACACAGAATGAAATCTTATATATTTTTATTATTACCATCTATCTTATATTTTCAAAGCAATATTTGCAAAACATGTTCTACTGTTTCCCGCTATATTATAACCCCGCCTCATCACCTAAAGATTGCCTTCTCAGTGCAACCCTGCTGCATGTCTCCTGAAACACACGTATAGGTATATTTTTGTTTATTTTTATTTATGACAAAGAAAACTAGTAAATGCTGTGGCAATTAATCTCTTTTGTTACCAATGTAGGGAGGAGAGTACGATCTCTATTTGGAGAGTACCTCGTTTTAGTATGATCTGAATGCCGCCATTAATTTTACATTGTCATTTTATGTTTCGAGTATTTAAGTCAACACATCTGTAGAACACTGTCAGCTCTTAAAAATCATATTTACATCTCCTTAAATTCTAATTTGTACTTTGATGGAAGTCTGACAGCCAATTCAAACACACGAATAGTATTTGGCATTAAAATATGTGCCAATATTTCAGAAAAACATGGAAATTAGACAGTAACAGCTATTCACATAAACCTGATATAATACGTAAAGATTTATTATTTGAATTCCGAGAAGTGGGTAAATGAATACCAAGTATCTATCTACGTATATAATATTTAGCAAACGAATTCATTAAAAACATCGGATACTATATACAATATATGCAGGGGCGTATCTACCCCTTGGCCAGGATGGCACCTGCCAGGGGCGCCAGCCAAAGGGGGCCGCCACCTGGCGATGCCACACGTGGCTAAGGGATAGATAGAGTCGCTTAGTGCAGGCAGTGCTGATCTGCAGTCAGTCATATGCCTCCAGGATCCAGCGCCCGCTTCCCTAGGTTTTCGCTAAGAAGACCTAGGGGCCTGCACTAGGAGAACACCGTGCTGTGTGCTCCGATGCTGTGGCTAAGAACTGAGGTCCCCAGTGGCTGAGACTTCATGAAAATGAGCCTTTTTTGAAAAAAGGATAAATGAGTAAATCGCGTTACCCGCAGTATTCGTTTATCCAAGCCAAGAGAATTAATAATGATCCGGCTGGAGCTGATGTTCAGATGGACGAAATCTTATGGAAATTTTCGCAGCGTGGCTATAAAACAACTAATCTGCGCTTGGCCAAACATAAAGCATCTCAAGTGGCAAGAGAAGATCTTGTAATTCCAAAATCTACCAAGAGCTTGGATAAACGAATACCGCGGGTTACACGATTTACTCAGCTATCCTTTATTCAAAAAAGAGCGGCTAGGGCTTTGTGACCAATAGTCAGCACGGACACTAGATTACCTATATAGTACTCAATATGTAGTGTATGTTATCATTTGCCCGTGTAAATTGATATACATCGGAAAGACAGTGAGGAAAGTTAAAGAGCGTTTAGCGCGTCATCGCTCTGCAATTAAAGCTGCACTTGATGGTAAGACCTGTGATCAGCCTGTTGCGAGGCATTGAGCCTCGCTGGGACACACCATAAATGAGTTTAGGTGGATGGCAATAGATCACATTCCTAAGCTAGACCGCGGTGGCGACAGGGAGAAGATTTTACTCCAGCATGAGAGCAGATTGATCTATAAACTTTCAGCTCTTACTCCGTCGGGACTTAATGAAACTTTGCCACTTACTTAGCTGCTTTTTGTGATTGATGTTTGAACCATTTCGTATCTATATATGTTTTGTATGATCTTTATTAAGTATGTACTCCTCGTTTTGCTATGTGCTATAACACTGTCATTTCCTTCCCTATCCATGGTGCTGCATTTTATCGTTTACGTGTCTCCTCTTCTCTGTTTGTC
Organism: Limnodynastes dumerilii; assembly: GCA_011038615.1. NCBI lineage: Eukaryota > Metazoa > Chordata > Amphibia > Anura > Limnodynastidae > Limnodynastes > Limnodynastes dumerilii. The sequence continues at coordinate 237,522 of WWET01000817.1, read as the reverse complement.
TACTTTTGTTACTATAGTACCGCCCCGGCCGATGACTGACGGATACGAGTGGCCCGCCTCGGCTGTCATCTAGCATTGGTGGCGGGACTTTTGATCTCGGGTGTTCCGGTCAGGAGGCAGGTTTGGCTGCTGCACATTGGTGAGTTAATCTGATTGTGATTGAAACGTCGGTGTCCGTATAATAAATAGCCGGATAGGTTCTTTCTAAACTATTTACTATTTACAAGTCTTGAGAGTGACTCCCTTTTCCACTGTTATCTACATTACCGTTACCGGGAGGGCAAGTTTGTGTTCGTGCAAGTTGGTGTCTTGAACATAGAGATGAGTGCCGGGCCTTTGGACTATACATATATATATATAT
>WWET01000817.1:209934-226270 GCA_011038615.1 Limnodynastes dumerilii | reverse complement strand
GGGGGGGAGCTGGAGACCCATGATGGGAGTACTGGGGGGCTTGAGCCTGGAGGCATGTGATGGGAATACTGGGGGAGGCTGGAGGCACATGATGGGAGTACTGGGAGTGCATGGGTAATGGGGGGGAGCCAGTCCCTTACTTTGCCAGGGGCACTGGACCCATAGATACATCGCTGTGTAGGGGAGTCATATTTCATCTGTTGCAAACAATATTAGAGTTGAGAGGTGATGTTTCCTATCCCAAGTCTAAATAACAGTGTGATAGTAAAGCTGGTCAGTATCTGTGTGCAGTAAGCAATTCAAAGATATATCCCTGCATGCAAAGAATACAGTTAACTTGACTCCCCCTGCAATCAACATGGTTTATTCCAGGAGTAACTAATTTCAAGCACTTACTTAAGTCTGAATCCAGCCCATTGTCCCCTGTCACCAGGGGAACAGAGCATAGAGGTAGCGGCCACTTGCATCTGTCTCCCCGCTCTGTCCCTCCAGGTCAGATCATAGAAGTAGCAGTGGAACAGTTTGTAGATTTTGTCATTGTCAGGATTATTAGCATGTCAGGATTTGTGTATGTCGGGATTTCTTCATTGTCTGGATTATTAGTATGTTGGTAATGTTTTGTGATGGGTTATTTGTGTGTTTCTGTGTCAGAATTTTCGCAGTAGGCATATACATGTCGGGATTTCTATAGTTGGGAATTTGATACCACCGCACATCTCGTGCATGATTACATAGGCAGTGGCGCAACCAGGGGGGTTTCTGGTTGCCCAGAAACCCCTCCAGAATGAAAAATTAAAAAAAATATTGAAAAAAGGCGTGGCTTCACGGTTATGTGATCTGGACTGATATGGAGGAAGATTGTCCTTGTCTGTGCTGCATTAGGAAAGCAGGTGGGAATGGTGAATGCACTAACACAGGCTCTGTACATTGTGTAATGTGCTTGTGCTCTACTAATGCATTGTCTACTGCTATTACTATTAGATCTGTTCCTTCAATATAAAACTACTATTTTACTGTGTGAAAGAAGTAACTTATAAATCACCTATAAAAAAAATATCAGAATAGGACTTACAGTCAATAACCAAAGCAATTTCTTAATTTAGAATTTTTATTATTTTCAAATCTACATTATAAACGTCCTGCTTTCACAGAGAGCATTAATGGATGTCTTACATGTCCTGGCAGTCAGATAGTACGACCATATTATCAGTATTGTCATTTTACATATGTTTTATTTTTTAACAATGCATCATATTAGTAGCTGTTCACAATTTTACATACATCAACCTCTGCCACATTACAGTCTAATTCCCTAACAAACACGCACACACAGACACAGGCTAGGGGTAATTTTTGCCTCGTGCAGTATGAAATTGTGGGCGGGTCAGGAGAAGAGCTTGGGCAGGACGCGGCGGAGCTTATTTGCCGTGTTTTCGGGCTCCAAAACGTTTGCAGCTATGATAATATACCTCACATGTATTACACGCATTGGAAACCCCCCTTTTGAAATTCTGCGTTTGCCACTGATAGGTGTACCCAGCTTAATGTGATTTGATATTTAGATTTGAAAAGGGGTTTTTTAAGCCTTTATGTACAATTCAGTATTCCGCATGCACAGAGATGCATGCAGAATACTTAATGTGGGTTCCTTGCCATGGAAATCAATTCTACACACAGGACTGCAGTGGGAGTGCCCTGCACTCTTGTGTTCTGAATTTTGGATGCCAAACTTCATATGTTTGACTACACAACAGAGAATAATGTACATATTTAGGACTTAAACCTGGATGTGGTCCCAGATTAGCAGATAAATGGGGCTTCTTAGAAGTTCTCTAGATATTTCAGGATACCCACACATGCTGCCTACACAGTAGTTACACTGTACCAGACCAATGCTGACATTTTAAAATAATTCTTGAATTATTTGGGAAAGGTCTGTAATCCAATGGTAACAATCACTAGGAAGGCCGGAATTGGTTTATGTACAGGTTTGAAATATAATGTAAAATTGGGACCAAAGAGAATTATTAGATAGACATATTATTGATAAAATAAAATATCTAGTGTATGGCTAGATTCCATCCATCTCTTTCCCACTGACATTTTCAACATTGAGTTGCAATTAAACCCATTAGAAAGCCTACAGAGAACTATAAAATGCTAGTAAAGAAAAAAAGATTACCAGTATAAAACTATTTAGATAAAAATGAAATAAACATATTTGTATTTATAGGCAATAGGTAAGAAAAGGGGAAAGCGCTTTTCTTACCTATTGCCTATACGGTTTACCTTTTGAGGTTGGGATCCTCTCCAGAGATAGGGACTGCTGCAGTGTGGTAGACGCTTTTAAAGTGATATACCCCTATTTTATAATTGTATTTATATAAATATGTATATATTCAACAAAAATGTGTAAATTTTACTTATTATCTCATTAATACATTTTGGGACAATAATTTTTTTTACTTAAACATTTAGAAATATGACAGATTTAGCTTATATTATTACATAGTAAAATTCACATATAAGTTTAGATATTAAAGATAACAGAAAGAAATATTCAGGACTGTATTAAATCTGGCCTATAACAAAAAATCAGTGCATTAGCAGAATGAGATGGCTCATTCCTCTACCCCCAATACACATTTAAGAGGTACAGGCAGAGAAGGATGTTTCATTTGATGCTGGTGGGGATTACAGCTTGCCAACACATGGAGAAATAAAGTTTTATGTTTGACTGTTTTACAACACAAAGAGACATGGGCTTGGGAGCAAAACATGAGAGAAAGCAGACGTTGTCTTCTGGCTTTCGTCTAATTGCCTTCATTCAAGGCAAGACACAAACTAATGTGAACCAGACTTTTCTAGGATCCATATTTTGCACCATACGTGTAAGGGCTGAAATACTTAAAAAGATTGCCAACATTCAAGTCATAAATGTTATTATTCAGCTGGAGTTGTCTATTTTGGCTATATTGTCTATTTTGGCTATATTCGCTATTTCAAATGAGAGCTTTATTATGTGGACTAAAAGTTACTGACAAAGGCCCAGATCCAGAACAACGCTTGTAAGTGAATTTACGCGTGGCGGAGACGTAAAATCGCCTTTTGGTAAGTACTGCGCATGCGCACCATAGAAAATACGCACAGTAACGTAGCGTAATTGTGAACGTATGGGCCATTCTCGTATATGTGTCACGTAAATACTTACGTGTGGGCATGCCAATTTTACGTGAGTCCAAAATATGTCTGAAATACGTTAAGTAGGCGGGGGTTTGTATTTAAAGTGTACAGTATGGGCGTGCTTAGCTGCGTAAATACGTGTTGCCCATACGTACGTGTGTGGATCACTGCGGTTACGTTGGCAAAAGTTAAGGTAGGGTTTGGAAAGCGTATCTTGACAAAATACGTACGTTCAAGGGGTGTGCCTAGGGGAGTGTATAGAATGTACGCACACGAAAATATGCTACGTGAATAAACGTACGGCAAACGTAGTTCTGGATCTACCCCAAAGTCACTATTATCTGATTAATAATAAAATAACCACAGGAACTTCTGAGGACTCCTACTTCTGGACATTCTTATATTTCTCAAAGATGCCCTGTCCTGTTCTCTGTCAGCCAGGTCATGCCATGTCCCAATAGTGAAGAGTAATGAAAATAATGAGAAATAGATCATTTAAAAAAAACAACAACACTTTAACAGAAAACAGTTTCTAGCACATATCAGACCTTGGAGACAGTGATGTTATAGGAACATGATGCAATTTTTCTGTCAAACCAAAACCATGTGTGTCAGCTTGCAGCAGTGCATACCTATGGGATAAGACAAGTGCAATTGGCATTGTTATAAATCGAGAAGATCATCCCTTTACTTCTAGGGGAATTCAGACAGATAGATTCAAACAGGGAGAGTTCCGTCTGCTGCATTTCAGCAGATTGTGAAGCTAGGAAGTGTTTGAGTTGTAGGTAATTCAAGAAACTGAGATAGAGAGATCCAGGAAGGCGGTTCCGAGGTCATCTAGTGAGAGAATCAACTGTCTAAAAGTTATGTGCTTAGCAAAGGATATGCCCATGGAGATGAATTTACATGCGAATGTCCGGGATAGGCCAGACGGAAAATTTGGGTTATCCCACAGAAGCATGATATAGAGCAGGTCAGAGGGAATATTAAGATATTGTTTACATTTATCCCAGAAGGAAAAGGCAAATCTAGTGCTTGGAAGCTTCCCTAGTAGTGGGAGGGTTCCTATCTTGAGCAGGCCCCATACATAAGACAAAAGATGCTGCCACCTGGCTAAGCTGAGCTGCATAATAGAGCAGTCCCATCGCCGGGAATCCTCATCCTCCACCCTCTCTCGTGTTGAGAGTCATATCCGGGGGCATTCCAAATAAACTGAGACATGAATCTTTCGAGAGAGATGCCAGATCCGAGAGGGAGATCCAAACAGGCAGGGATTGAAAATAGTAGAGTATTTTGGGGAGGGTATTCATTTTGACGATGATAATCCTGCACAGTCACAATATAAATAAACTCTTCCACCTAACCAGATCTTCCTTACGATTTTTAAACAGGGCTGGGTAAATTTATTTGTATAAGGTATCATCGAAAGGGGTAATAATTATTGCTAGGCATTTCAATCTCCTGTTCTACCATTTATATTGATATTGGGAGAGAAGGTGTACTCGTAGTCTGGATGAGCAGTGTAGCAGTAGTGCTTCAGATTTTATACCCCGACATACCGCCATACACTTCCACGATCCGGACGAGACTGGGCAAGGAGACTCTCGGATGCTGTAAAGTCAGGAGAATAAATGCTTTCGGAATTGTTAAATAATGTGTTCAAATAGAAATTAACTTAAAACACTTGTCCTTTTGGGATGTATTAACCTCTTACATTAGTCTGTGTTGCCAAAACACAATAAAGCGACATGTGATATAGTCAACACATGTTCAGGTTTCTTCTTCTGTTCCCTCCCTTATTCCCATGTTTTAGGTCTGATCTGTGTAACCCCAGAGGAAAAGCAGGACAACAATATTTCTACAAGCAATGAGTATACAGTAGTTCAGTGCTGGACTTGGCCAGGGGGTAATGTAAGTATTTTGCCTATTTTTGTTGTACGTATATCAGTGGGATACTTACTGGGTCAGTATAAGGCTAGTAAAGGAACCGTGTTACAACTATCCACTGGCCATGACCATTTGACTGTGTGGTGGGCCTCAGTCACAATATTCCCCTGGTGCCCCCATGCCCCAGTCAAACACTGCCTGTTTCCATCAAAGACATGGTTGCATCAGTTATCAGTTCAGTCTATGTAACCACACTAGAACACCAGGGAGGCAGCTATAAAGCACCTGATGGCGATGCAGCCTCCTATACACTGAATCACCAATGAAATATTGCTAACCATAAGGACTTATGGGTCGCTACTGTGGGCTTGCCCCCAGCCTAAATTTGCCAGCCAACCCCTGCTGTAGCTTACCACTTAGTTATTACACATACATTCTTATAATGTGTATTGTAAGCATGATCCATGGCATAGGAGGTAAAGGTGACGTTACCTCACAAGTTACATAGATTAATCTTAATATAATGTTTTATAGCACTGTAAAAATGTGACAATCACATCTAAACAGGTGAACAAAGTCTTAAAATAACAACATCAGGTCATAATCAGACACATCAAAACCATTAATCCTATCCTCTATTTAACTGCTGTGCACATGGGAGGTAAAAGGGGTAATTTCTAAAAGTAGCATCTACAACCACCAGTTAGTGCATTTTTATTACTACACATGTGCAGCACTAGAACAAGCTTGCAGACTTGCATATATAGAGGTAATGATGTGCCTGTGTACATTTCTGTGTGCAGAGAACTATTTCAAAGGGTGTGGTATATTATATCATGTAATTTATTTATTTGGTTTAATATATCAATATATTTATCATCTATTGATACCTATATTGATTAATATCTTAAACCAAATAAATCATGATATTATATATTATATACACTATTTTGTATAATATCTGAATTGTATCTTCTGCTATTTATTTAAAAATAACAGACATGTCTATTAACATTTGCTGTACATGATTTATTTTGTGACTCCACACTGAGTACAAATAGATTATCGGGGGAGCCCCTTTTAAATAGAAGCAGATGCAATAAAGCTTTCCCTAAATTATCGTCATGTGGCATACAGGCTATTTATTTATAGGTTTTTCTATAGTACCATCAGATTACATAGCGCTTTACAGAGAATATTTCATATTTACAACAGTGCCTGCCCCACTGGGGGTACACTCTAAGCTCTAACATATACATACACACACACACACACACACACACACACAGACTTGGGTCATTTTAATCTGCAGCCAATTAACCTAGCAGCGTGTGAGGAAACCAAAGCACCCAGAGGTCCCCACACAGACATGGGGAAAACATACAAACTCCACACAGATAAGAGATCTAGTCCGGGAAATGATCTCATGTGCCTCAGTGATTGATCTCCTTGCCCAAATCTATAAATCCTTTTGAACTGTAAAAGTCTTTCCTTTTCTTTATTTGAAATTCATTTCTAACTACAACTTCTTTTTCCTCCATGTGTGGCTCCTGAGACCTCATTCCAAGGGAGAAATTTCTGGATGTACTCACATTCAGCTGGCTGAAACAACATGCATGGTTGTTAAAAATTTGTGTTTAGTCCACAAATGTGGCTTTCTGGTTTGACAAAAAAACACACATTGCTGGGGTCGGAGCATAATGATTACTCTCTACAAGACTGTTCGGTAACAAAGAGCTACTGGTGCCTGGCATCTGGAAACGATAAACAATTATATATCTCTAACATGATAATCACTCATTAAATAAGTAATAGATATGACTGCATGTGCTAAAATACTCTCATCCTAATCCCACATGATCATATGCAAAACAGTTTGCTCAACACACCGGCTTGCATCTTGCAGTAGCATGAAGTAATTATTAAAGAAAGTAATTACTTTAATATACACATTAACTCCCAGTCATTAAAATCCACCAAAACACAGTGACATGATGGCTTCAGCTATTAGAAAGCTTGGCAGTCACCCAACACCAACAATAGCTTCTAATTAATTGATCTCACCTCTAATCTGCTATTGTTAGCCTAGCGCTGATCATTTGTTTGGTCTACAGATCCTATTGCGCCTTTTATTTGATTGTATTTGTTACTGTACCCTTTGTATCTCTTTCAATTAAGCACAGGTTAAGTGGTTCAACCGCAAGAGAATAGGAGATAATGGCACCAATAAAAGTAATCTCTTTAATTTGCTAAATGGATTACAGGGAAACCCCAGCCAAAGTGAAGTCATACTGAAGCAAGTGGCCTTGACTTGAACTATCTAATGTTTAACCTCCTACATGCCAAGTGCTGTATAATAATGTCTAGTAAACATAATGTCTGTTTCAAAACATATGTAAATGTATTATCAGAGAGCCACCGCCTCAGAAAATATCAGGGGAACAAAAAAAAATAATAAATTATGGATCCCTGAAACCAGACTCTAAACATTACTTTACTGATACATTGTAAAAGCTTCAATCAACTGCTGAGCAAAGTACACTGTATAAAATACATCATATATAGCCATAGTAAGCAATCGATTGAAAACCCTGCCCTGGCTTATACTCGTGTATATATGACAACTGCACTTCTGCATGTACTGCACATTTCTGAGTGTGCATACAGTATATCAGAATACACTATACTTAGTTTGCTGAATTTATAAAATGATTGTAATTTGTTTTACCTAATAGGTTAATTAATAGTATTATTATTATTATTATCGTTTATTTATAAGGCGCTACACGGTATCCGCAGCGCCGCACAGAGGCAATAGGAAAGCCAGTAGTTACATATACAATACAATAATTAATACAAGGTATAAACTCATAGAATAAGGAATACAATAAAGGTACAATGCAAAAAAAATTAAAATACAGTACAAATATAGCAGAATATATATGGAAAATAAAGATGCTGGATATGTGTATAGAAGCAGATGAATAAGGAGAGATTGACAGTAGAGAGAAAAAGGTGGGAAAAGATGATGACAGGGTAGAGGGATGATGATAGAAGGAAGGACCCTGCTCAAAAGAGCTAACATGCTAAGTGAGAGAGGGCAAATAAACAGGAGACACAATGATGAGGATGGGGAGGGCAGGTAAGCTTAGGTGGAGGAAGGGTAGGCTAGCCTGAAGAAGTGGGTTTTAAGGGAGTGTTTGAAGGATTGGAGGGTGCTGGATTGCCTCATAGGAAGTGGTAGGTTGTTCCAGTGGAGAGGGGTGGCCCGGGAGAAGTCTTGGATGCGGGAGTGAGAGGTAGTTATAAGGTTGGAGTTAAGGCGACGGTCACCAGCAGAGCGGAGTGGACGGGAGTGAGTGTGGATGGAGATAAGGGAGGAGAGGTGCGGAGCAGTAGAGGAGGAGAGAGTCTTGTAAGTTGTGGTGAGGAGCTTGAAGAGAATTCTGAAAGGGGCAGGAAGCCAGTGTAGAGATTGACATAGAGGGGAGGTGGCGGCAGTGCGTTGGGAGAGGAAGATGAGCCTGGCTGCAGCATTTAGTATAGATTGTAGGGGTGCGAGACGGACCAGAGGGAGGCCACAGAGGAGAATCTTGCAGTAGTCCAGACAGGAGATAACAAGAGAGTGAATGAGCGTTTTAGTGGCGTTTGTATTTAAAAAGGGTCTGATGCGAGCAATGTTGCGGAGATGAAAGCGGCAGGACAGTGAGAGGGCACGGATGTGGGGGTGAAGGAGAGAGAGGAGTCTAGGACGAAGCCCAGGCAGTGGGCTTGGGTGGAGGAGGAGATGGTAGAGTCACCAATAGTAACAGAGATAGTAGGGGTAGAAGGGATACGTGAAGGAGGGAAGACTACAAATTCAGTTTTGTCCATGTTAAGCTTGAGAAAACGATCAGACATCCATAGATTTGAGTGTCATCAGCAAAGAGGTGATACTGAAAGCCAAAGGAGCTGATGAGGTCACCCAGGAAGGAGGTGTAGAGCGAGAACAGAAGGGGACCAAGAACTGAGCCCTGGTGCACACCAACGGGAAGAGGAGTGATAGGGGAGGAGGAGCCGGGGGTTGCAACAGAGAAGGAACGGTCCGTGAGATAAGAGGAGAACCAGGAGTGGACAGTTCCAGAGAGGCAGAGGGAGCGAAGGGTGTGGAGCAGGGTGATCAACGGTGTCAAAGGCTGCTGACAGATCAAGGAGGATGAGAAGGGAGAAGTGGCCCTTAAATTTGGCAAAAAGGAGGTCATTTGTGACCTTAGTCAGGGCGGTTTCAGTGGAGTGCTTGTGACCTTAGTCAGGGCGGTTTCAGTGGAGTGCAGGGGGCGGAACCCAGATTGGAGAGGGTCAAGGATGGAGTTGTCGGCACGGTAGCCAAGCAACTTTGAGGCGAAGGGCAGAAGGGAGATGGGTCGGTAATTTGAAGGTGAAGTGGGATCAAGGTTAGGTTTTTAAAGGATGGGGGAGACAAGAGCATGTTTAAAGGGGGAGGGAAAGAAGTCCAAGGAGAGGGATAAGTTAAAGAGGTGAGCAAGATGCGAACAGGTGGATGGAGGGAGAGACCGGAGAAGATTAGAGGGGATGGGATCAAGTGGGCACGTTGATTGAGGCGATGACAAGAGGAGTGGGTGGATTTCTTCTGCAGAGGTAGGGATGACGGTAGACACTGGTGGGTGGCTAGGGAGTAGAGGAGAGTGTGGAGATTGAGATGAATGAGAGGTGATAGTAGAGGAGATGGAGCTCCTGATGGAGTCAATCTTGGAAGTGAAGAAGGTGGCAAAGTCAGAGGCAGAAATGGAGAGAGAGGGGGGGAGGATGTTACCTAAAGGACACTTAAACTGGGCACACACTGGAGGGTTATCTGATGTATATCGTATTGATCACATGATCATCATCAGGTAGCTCCAACATCTTGTAAAAGAAGAAATAACCACTAAAAAAGTGCTCAGACCTGAAGCCTGGTGGCAGAGTGTCTGTACCATTAATATATATAGGGATGTCAGAGATCATTTACATATGATACCTACTACTTTGAGTGGCGACAGTATCATCATCATCTAGATGAGCAGTATGGATAAGTACACAAGCTCCCATTTGATAAATGACTTTTTGTTCTGTTGCTAACATGTGTATGCCAATGTTAATAATGATAAAGTTTAATTCTGGATCTGGATTATCATAATCCTTTTGTGATTTCCCCTCTGGTGCTATTTGGTAAATTTTTTTTAGTTAATTTGGTGTGCTGCACTTTTTGCCCTTGGGGGTGATACCCTCTTTGGACAAATTTGTTTTGATATCAATTTCTTTTGGTGACAGTACTCAATTATCACCTCTATATTGATAATTTACATGTGCATTCCCCCTTTTTGTGTGTATATATATATATATATATATTACATATACTGGAATATGAAACATACTTTCTAACAGTATAGACATAGTAACAAAGATGGTAGAAAATTCATAGATTTAGGTAGGTATGGATAGGTAGGTACACCAGGTGGCTCCAGCCCACCCCTTTCTCCTTCCCCTTTTTCTTCAAATTTTCTGCCCAATAAATTGTTAAATTAGAAACTAAGAAATATCTGCTGAACAGCTCAATATTATTGAGGTACATATGTATAACCATATCACTCCTATTATAAGTGTTTGTTTAAATTCTCTTACATTTCTGCATATTTATATGGTAATGAGGCCAACTTCAACCTTCATTGTTTTGTGTAAATAAGTTCTAAAGGATCTGACACATCTCACATTGCAAATATTTTTATTTGTTTATGTATGTTTTATATAATTTTTATATATTAATATAGTTATATATATTTTATATATGTATATTTATATATTTTTATGTAATTATGCATTGGTTATATATTTTCTCTGAATTGCATATGTACTTTATAGATTCTATGTCTGTCAACATATGAAAGATAGTATCTTTTCAGAACTTTTCATGTGCTGCACTTCTACACTGGAATGACCTCCATTCTTCAGTCAGAGTCTTCCATACATTGCAGGTCTGCAAGTGCTCACACAAAACACACCTGTTCAAGCTAGCCTACCCCTCCTCACTGAACTCTACATCTATCCATTATTCTCCTTCCTTCCCCTTCTCCTCCACTCACACCAGCAGTCCACTTCCTTCCTCCTCCTTATGTCTTCTGTTAGTTCATCCCTCCGGCTTAGTGTGTTAGCTCACGTGAGCATAGCCCTCTATCCTAGTGTTGTTCCATCCTCCACCACTCCCCCCTCACTTCGTACCCTCTTGTCCTTCTCTGCTACCCTTTTACCCCGTCCCACCTGATGGCTCCCTCTTAACCTCTCACTGCGCTCTATCCCCTTCTCCCTGATCTGCCAAGTTTGATACCTCGCATTCTGCCTTGATGTCTGTGCTTGCTTCACTTTATTGTATTTTTGTGATATTTTTATATTTATATTGTATTTTATTATGTACTATGCTGTCCATCCCTACCTTGTATGTATGTGCTCTATATTTGGTAACATTGTAACGTTATGTTGACCCTTTCTTGCTAATATAGGACAGATCCAATTTAGTTCTTCACATAATGCAAACTACTTTGACACTTCCAAATTGTAGGATTAAAATCTCCCACAGCTCTATCTGCACTCACTTATGCAACACATTACTTGACGTAACACTGTGTTTTATTGCACAATTAAGTAGACCTCTTCACTCTTTATTTTATATACATCTTATTACCCTCCGGTCTTTACATCATAAGGACTTTTGAATCTTTATACTACAGCACTTTTAGTTTTCATTCTCTTTGTTTCTCTTTCTGCACCATTCATGCGATCATTGACAGACACCTATTTATTTATTTTTTATGCATTTTTACAGTGATATCTTTACTATATCTCCTAATTTAGGTTTGATTGAAAGGGCAATAAAAGAGCAGCATAAAAGACATTTAAAGATGGAACATCCCTCTCCATGTCAACCTATGATATCATCACCCTGTTGCTGGATTTTTCAATGAGGATATAAAACCCGATCTTCACCCATTGAAAAAGGGCTTCCCGCCCTAAATGCGTTGTTGCTCTCAGAAATGCTTTTCCTTTAGCTGCCTGCCTTTTACTTGCACTTTCATTCTCATGAATGTCACAGGGCGAAAAGGGTGCAGTGTCTTACAAAAGACACTAGTGTGTTCCAAGCTTTAGCTACATGGACCACTATATAGGCAGCTATTAAACCCAATTGTTCTAAGCATATCTCTGTCCATTTATGGTAAACATACTTTCTGCAATGCGCACTTAGGATTAAACGAGGATTACAAACGCAGCGTTAGCTTCCTATTTGACTCATGTGAAAGTGCACTGTATATGGTAATGAGCCGTTTTGTAGAACAGAGTAGAAGCAAAGCTTTGATTTTACAGATAGATTTGAAAAATAATAATAATAAATAAAATGAGTTCTTGACTGACTGGCGATACAACGCGGTCACATGGCAGACCGCAAGAATCCCCCCTTCCTTCCAGGAGGGACTCCATGGAGTGGTAACTATGGCATTCCAAAGATCCAGAATATTGTCATGAGATTACCATACTGCCTAAAGATAACTACCATTATCTCAGCAGTAAAAATGTGTTCAGTCTTTTGCTTAATAGTTTTAATCATGATAATATAAAAAAAAAATCTATAGAGTATAATCTATATCCTTAGCAAAATGTCAATCTTACAGCTTTACATTACAGATATTCCCTTCCTCATGTGTCACATGACAAACTGTAAAACAGTTACTGAGGGCTGCAATAATCTCTGCTCCAGGCCTCACTTCTGGTAGATGTTTGAAGTACACCATAAGGGGCCTTCATGGAAAATTGCATATGTCTAATGTTTAATACAGTGCAAAAGACATATCATGTTACTATGAAATGCACTGTGATTAAACTAATTTTGATTATAGATCCAATCCACATTCTTTGCAGTCACACTTAGCAGTATGCTGAAAATTGCATATTATTTCACAGTATTCTGAGAAGTTCATGATTGCAACATATGGTTTTGATCCCAACATTCATACATTTGGGAAATTCTACTTTTTTGATAATAAGAAAGGAAAATAAGAAATGTATGTGCTAATATAACTAATATAAGTTTTGTATTAGTAAAGTACAGTAAATCGGACTACTGTCCTATATATTTGTATGAACAGTAAAATAACAGTTTTAATAGAAAGCTGTTGGGGTGAAACGGCAGGCACACCACACTAATAACTCTTTCACATCGCCACAAAATACCCAGGATTTTCGCCAAAAACCCGGGTCTCGGCAAAATCCCGGGTATTTCGTGGAGATGTGAAAGGAGTACTTCCGGTGGACCCCTGTCAGAAGACCCGGGAATTCAACCCGGGTGAAAAGAAGAGTTATTCCCGGGTCCGACAAAGGTAGGGGTGTAGTGTGAAAGGTGCTACCCGGGTTTTTCAACCCGAGTAGCACCTAATGTACCTCGATTGGTGGAATTTTTTTTACTATTGCCCTGGCAACAACGGTTAATAAATTATGCACCGCGATGACGACAGGGCAGGCCCGGGTCTCTGAATTTCCCGGGTCTGCCCTGCAGTGTGAAACAGGGTAGGGTCTGTGACTTTGGGATCCTCTGTTGCCCCGGCAATATCCCGGGTCTGTGAACCCGGGATATTGCCGGGGCGGCGATCTGAAAGGGGTATCAGTTTGCTCAAACACTGTCAGTCCTATCTCCTAAAATTGGAGATATGGGATTTGGGACAGCGGAGTCATGGTTGCAGCATTAACACTGACATCAACATGGCTATATCCACAATCATCTATCTTATGCCATCATTTGACACACCCTCCTCTGCCTACTTAAAACTGTGGCGGGTGTAGATTTAAGAACAACAACAGTTCATTAACACATAAAAATGAAAAACAACAATTTGGCACCCGAAAATATTTCAGCAAGTTACAATATGCAAGGAGCTAACTAGGGTGGAAACTGCTAAGAAAACTATAAATAGCGGACGGTGAGTAGAGGGCAGACAGTTGGATCCACTTGTTTCCTCTTAATGCAGAATAAACAAAGCACTTTTCATTATGTCAGAAATGTACTCCCAGCTGTAAGGGAATCCTCTATGGCCAACACTTCACAAATGAAGGAAATGAAACACTGACTTCTTAAATACCAAAACAAATAAATAAAAAAAATTGCAGGTGTAGCAAGCAATTAAACATACACATGACAATACAAGACGCCACAAAAACAGATGATCTGGGCAAGCAATCAGTCAGTTAGTCAAGCATTAGTTTCCAAAGTAAACAGATAAGGATTTTTTTTTAGCAATGATGCTAAATTATGTACCAATGATGCTAATTATGTACCAGGATGCTTCTCTGTTACACAACTCACAAACAGACATGCAGAAAATGTTTTAAGCTGCTGATATTATTTTAAACATTAGCAACATTTCTGTATGCCACAACACAATGCCAAAAATACATTGGATACATTTGGTATAGAAACTTGGGACCTGGTTCAGTTGTCTGCAAAGACAGAAAAAAGCGCAAAGTGTGCCTCTTCCCCCCTATTACAGTAAGAAAAATATGCAGATTTTAATGTGCACCTCTATAAGGCGCATATTCAAATCCGCAATGTAAATTTGTGGAAAAAGCTTTGCGGACAATGAAATTGGACCCATAACATAGAAAGTAACGGCAGATAAGAGCCACGTGGCCCATCCAGTCTGCCTGGTTTATAAACTGACTGGATTTAAAATTAATTCACAAGTTTACATAATTTTTTTTTTAGCACAATCTACAGACCATAGTATTTACTTTTTATAATGTTCTAGTCAGTGTTTTCTTTAGTCTAATTAAGAAGGAAATATAAAAAAGTGAGGTAACAGATAATTAAGATCACACTCTGCATTGCTGATGACTGTTTACAATTACCAGTGTCAGCAGTGCAAACACAGTATCTCTGTTATGAATTCTCTTTCTGAGAACAGCTATAATTTTAGTTTATTTCATTTTTGCCTTACTTAAAGAGGTAGGGGCTGATTCAGAGTTTGCAAGTGTACAGCTCAGCTAAACCATTCTACAAAGTAAAGGGAGCTAATTAATTTTAGATCTTTTGCATGCATGGAAAATACTTTACTTTTGCACATAGAACTGACATACTGCATCGCTTTATGTAACTCTATAAAATAGAGTTGAGCTAAGAAACTTCACCTCTCAATTCTGATTCTGGCTTCACAATTAAAAATTGCCTCCCCTTGGAGTTCAACATGGTCAGGTCTACACTTACACCTAAAAAATGGGGAAACTCTGAATTAGCACCGTGCTCTACACAAAATATACTACCACCTGAGTTTAACTCCTTGTAGCTGCTCATATTGGTTGATTAACTCCTGGGTTTTTAATTAGGTACCGAGACAAAAATGGCACAATGGTATATGGAGCACATCCTATACAAGAGTGATAGTAATGGTATTCATACAAAATATAGAACAGTATAACCAGCTTACCACCATCTTCTGGATTCTGAATGTTACAAGAATACCCAGGTGAAGTAACCAAATATTTTATTATTCAGAGAAACACATGAAAATGTTGTATATGTATTGTTTTTTTTAGTTCACATAAGTCAAGACCAACAATGTCAGACACCAGCTAACTATCAAATGACTGCAAAGGAGATCAGCTTTCACTCAGCCAAATGCCTCTGAGCCCCACTGTATTCTATCAATTGTAAATGTACTAACCTGGCCTATAGCTGCGCACTTACAGCAGAATGCAGCTGCTTGTTAGGAAAGCTCTATTTCAACACTGTTACAGACAGCAGTTGATTTGCGGCTGGATCAGCGTCGAAATGATTTATATTGAGATTTTTTTCTTTTGGGAACAGGAACTTAAAGCGAATGGACCTATTTCCCCAAAGTACCAATTCCCAATAGTGAAATGTTCTCTCCCTGACACAGGGGAAAGAACAGAGAGGGCTGTGGAAAGGTTAGGGTTAGACTGCGGTACATAGAAGGTTAGGGTTAGACTATGGGACATGTTGCTGGATCCAGACTTAAGTAAGTGCTTCAAATGAATTACCCCTGGGCTAAACTATGCTGATTGCAGGGGAGTCAAATTCATTGTATACTTTGCATGCAGGGATATGTCTTTGAATTGCTTACTGCACACAGATACTGACCAGCTTTACTATCACACTGTTATTTAGACTTGGGATAGGAAACATCACCTCTCAACTCTAATATTGTTTGCAACAGATGAAATATGACTCCCCTGC
>WWET01000817.1:141700-155185 GCA_011038615.1 Limnodynastes dumerilii | reverse complement strand
TCAGGGAGAGAGGCTGAGTCAGAGCTGCGGTGGAGAGAGCCTGAAACTGCCGGAGGGACTGCTGGAGGAACAGAAAAGGTAAGTTCAGTGTTATATCCCCATATCCCTTCTATAAGATGCACCCCATTTTTGTATCAAATAATGTAAAATATAATAGTTAAAAATTATATTTAAACATTTTTTTTTTTTAATTTAGGCTCCAAAAACGGGGTGTATTTCCCTCGTATAAGACATACGAGGGAAATACGGTATAATGGCACAATAATGTATGCACATACACAATTGTCCGATTATAAATGTGTTTGTAGAAAAATCTGTCTCTGAAACTTTTAGTTATTCTCCTAGTTATTAAAAAACGAATGAATACATTTTTTGAGACTTGGTTTAGATAATATCTTATATAGCACATTTGTTTTGTTTTCAAAACATTTTTAATACTTGGTGCAAATGTAGTTGGTGCAGCTTGGAAAAAGGACAATGCTCCAGTTTCTTGTCCGATTCCAAGGAGCAATGGACTGGAACGAGGAGCACAATCTGTTCTCCAAGGTGAACTAAGAAAAGACAAGGGGCTAGATTTACTAAACTGTGGAAAAGAAAAAGTAGAGATGTTGCACATAGCAACCAAGCAGATTCTAGTTGATATTCTCTAGTATGTAATAGGAAGTGAGAGCTAGAATCTGATCCACTCTCTTTTTCCCACAGCTTAGTAAATCTGGCCCTTGGACTTGAATACTGGTATCTGGCCTAAAAGAACATAGGGCCTGATTCACACTTAAGAAAGCATTAGGGCCCGGATTCACAACCGCGGACGTATTACACATACGTCCTCAATTTACAGATAATAGCTACCATGCACTTTTTTTTATTTTGTTCAGTAAATATAGCCCAAGGACTTTATTAGCAAAGAATCCAAACATATCACAGCCCCATTTTGTCTCATATTTTAAGGATTTAGAGTACAAAATATGTATAAGGGTATAAAGGACAAAATAAATTAGCATTTTAAATTTAATATCAGAAAAATACTGCAGATTTATTAAAGTGACTTGTTTAAAATTGGTTGTTTTTCACTGGCCTTTTTATGGAGTATTTTACTGGGTTGTCCCAGTGTATAGTACATACTAATACATGGAGAAGATCCCAAAGAATGTGATTAATAACCTTAGAAAAAGACGATGACCTAGATTTACTAAGCTGTGGGAAAGGAAAAGTGGAGAGTTTGCACATAGCAACCAATCAGATTGTAGCTCTCACTCTCCTATTGCATACTAGAAAATGTCAGCTAAACTCTGATTGGTTGCTATGGGCAACATCTCCACTTTTCCATTCCAGCAGCTTAGTAAATCTGGCCCATATCTTTCTGTTCATATACTGCAAGGAGCTGCAATTACCCATTTGATAAATATGCCATATGAAATATAATATTGGTATAAAATTAGTAAATTTCAATCTGGAAGTCATCAAATTAATGTTATTTGACGGAAATGTGGATACTGATACCTAGGAAAAGAAAACTTTTGTCCCAGATTGAATCACAAATACTTATTAAAACATGTTATACAACAAGTGTTGGATTCTATAGTTGCCCAAAGTAAGTATTGCTTTGTTACCCAGCATATGTTTTTTACTTACTGTCTTTTTTTTTTTTAACACCCTTAGAGACTGTTACTCTAGGCAGAAAGGGGAGGTGATTTATCAGAGATGCAGATTTAGGACAGCCATGTATTAAATACAAGGATGAAAGAATAAGCACTTGAAGCTATTTAAGGAAAAATTGTATATTGGCATCCATCTTATTTTAATGTACCTCCAACAGATAAGGAGAGAACAATGAACAAATACTATAGTGCAATTTGAGCTAATGAAAAGACTTTGGCTGTAGGTATGAATTAAGCTAGGCCTATCGTTCCAATCACACAATAAACAAATGTTTGGTAGAATATTTTGCAAGAGGGTATGCTTCAACCATCATGCCCGTCACAATATCTTCATGCTTCATCGCATCTTTTAAACCGTTTAATTTTACTAATCTAAAAAATAGATAATGAAAGCTCAACATATAATTGTGTGTAGTGTGTACATATCTGACTAGGAATTCAATTTGTCAGAAAATATCTGAAAGTTTGAAAAACTGTAGTTTTCTAAACCATAAATAAAACATTGTTAAGGTTATCAATACATTAAAAAAAAGTGCAAATAAACTATCAATACCAATGCTAATCCCATTTTAAAGCAATTTTAACAAAAACATCTTATGTCCCTATGGTTAGGGCCAGAGCTTGAAGTGAGGGGGTATACGGTGGTCGGTTGCATTCTCCGGCAAGAAAATCTAATTTGCTAAATAGTTTTTCGAATACTTACCAGTTTTTACTTTCAGAAAGGGTGAGTATGCGGCATACTTCACCCATTCTCCTATGGAAAATACTGCTGTCAACGATATCCCTCTGCCGCCACTATCGCCGGACCAAGGGAGGGTTAAAGTCAGGCTGCAGGGAGGGAGGGTTAGGGTCAGGCTGAGGGAGATGGAGGGCTAGAGTCAGCCTGCAGGGGATGGTGGGTTAGGGTCAGGCTGTGAGAGATGGAGAACTAGAGTCAGCCTGCAGGGGATGGAGGGTTAGGGTCAGGCTGTGAGAGATGGAGGGCTAGAGTCAGCCTGCAGGGGATGGAGGGTTAGGGTCAGGCTGTGAGAGATGGTGGGTTAGGGTCAGGCTGCCAAGGAAGGAGGGTTAGGGTCAGGCTGCCAGGAAGGAGGGTTAGGGTCAGGCTGCCAGGAAGGGAGGGTTAGGCTGCCAGGAAGGGAGGGTTAGGGTTAGGCTGCCAGTAAGGGAGGGTTAGGGTCAGGCTGCCAGGAAGGAGGGTTAAGGTTAGGGTAGTGAGAGGGGAGGGTTAGGGTTAGAATTAGGGAAAGGAGTGGGGGGACTATTTTTTCTTACTTTTTGGAGCACCGAAAGCTCGGTGCTCTGTGGATCGATTGCAATGTCTCCTCGAGGCCGTTCTAACTGGGGACCCACACCCTACGGTGGTATACCATACCGCCACTTCTAACACAGATTTAATTGAAAAGCTGTAAACCTTCATTTACTTTTATTATTGTCTTGTTCCCATACCGCCACTTCCATTTTTAAATTTCCACTTCGACCACTGGTTAGGGCACAAAACATGAGCTGCAAAAAATGTAAATGTAATGCTGTATGGATAATAACACAGCCCAATCCTCTTTCATAAATGGATTATACTAGAAACAGAGATCAGTACTTGTTCAGAGCACTTTTGTACCTGCTAACCAGTTATCCCTTTGGTTTAAACAGAATAATACAGAAGTGTAACCAGCCATTGAAGAAACACTTTGCGTTAAGTGAGGTGTTTTGTGTAATTTGTGGAATGTCTAAATTGTTCTTTAATAGGTTGGCACTATGGATCATATATATTTTAGTGAGTGTACATGTGTTTAAAGAAAACAGTATAGCACTTCCATAACATATAGAGTGAGATTTACTAAGCCGTGGGTTTGGAAAAGTGGAGATGTTGCCCATAGCAACCAATTAGATTCTAGCTGACATTTTCTAGTATGTAATAGGATAGTGAGAGCTAGAATCTGATTGGTTGCTATAGGCAACATCTCCACTTTTCGAAACCCGCATATTAGTAAATACGGCTTATAAGAGTACTATAGTCAGTGACACTTTGCCAGCATTTTGAGCTTTCAGAACAAACCAGGGGGATCCTGGGATCAGGATGTCCCCCAACAACCTCATCAGACTATATTCAGAGTCTGAAAATAAGAGGAACACAGATGGAACATTACCATTAAGAATTTCAGTAGAAGTCAACATCATTTTATTCTTTGCTTTCAGGGAGAATACTTTCCTTTTTTTATTGCAAACAGATTACCAGCTTAACTTTGTTATTTATACAAAGGAAGCATCACCTCTCTATCACCATCAACTGTAATACTGTTTTCACTAGATAACATTTAACATGACTCAGCATGGCTTTGCCCAGTTGTAACCTTTCACCTGATTCCATTTCCACTGTGGATCCAGTTCCATATCATATTTATCAAAATGTGTTAGATGTGCTAGTGCTGAATACATGTTACACATGGTCAGACCACTTCTAGCAGTCCCAGGTGCTTTAATCTATAAAGGAGAGCATTATCCTCAAATTATATGGTTCACAAACTTCCTCACCATCTAATTCCAGGTTTTATTTCCACCCCCTTTATAAGTGAGTTATATATATATTGTGCACATAATAATATCTTTATTATTTTTAATCATAAAAGGCATAAAGAAAATACAAACAATGCAAGGAAACACTCAACGGTAAAAGAAAGCTAAGTGTTAGGTTCCACTTACTTGCTGGAGAAGGAGTGCTGCAACTGCTTGTGGGAGGGTGGCCTTGAAATCCATGAAGGGCTGGCAGAGAGAGCCCACCAATGACAGGAGGAAACAGGAAAGGATAGTGAGTGGCCGGATAGTGATTCATATGTCTGTTCACAGCTGGTAGGGGACATGAACGACTGCTGGTTGTCATATTAAAATATCATTGCGTATGATAAGTCATCGGTGAATAGGATGCACCATTCTTTCCAGCTGACAAAAAACTAGTAATGAGGAAATACATTAATAATGTATAAAGAACTTCAGCTTGGTTGAGGAATGATACCGGTACCAATCATAGAAAATGTGATCAATGTCTTATCCCAAAGATGCTGCAGATGAAAAATAGTTGAATATTGTGCTTCCAATTGTGTTACTTTGATTTTTTCCCTTCGTTTTGTAATGCTGCCAATATATTTATTCACGGATCGTCTTGTGGATGTGCATTTCACCAAAACCCCTAAAAACAGAAAACAAAGCAAATAATAAATATAAAAATGCATACAAATCATTTAAACGAGCCATCTAGTAAAATTCACATTGTAGTTAATACATTTTAATATGTGCAGAGTTTCAGAATAGAAATGAGGGTATTGTGTATAAAACAAAAGCATTTAAAAGCCAGAAACCATTTTCATTAATGCATTTGTAGAAGGCATAAACAAATCATCAAACATCTTGGGAGATATTTGCTGCCTTGTGCATTCTTGAGTAAAGAAATAAGACGCCTTACACATGAAACTATGACCTAGATATAGGAAAATCATGAAAAATATGTTACAAAAAAGAAATAATCAAATAAATGTAAAAAGCTAGACCTCGGTCTCTGTAGATGCATCTTTGCAAGCATTCCACACACATTTAGCCCTGCTGGTATATTATGCAAAGCCTCACACTTCTATTGGATATCATGGCTATTATATGGTCACGCTATAATGCAGTAATATATCTTTGGAATATAAAAACACCTCTCTAGAAAACCCAATACACTAACAAAAAACATAACTAATAACTATATTAAAAAGATACAGAAATAATGTTGTGTTTTTAGCTCATTTCATATGAAAACCCACTATGGAACTGATTGGCAGTTATGAGAATGTATGTTTATTTTTGTTTATTTTGCACTTTGCTTGCACAGAACAGGCACACAAATAAGCGACATAATCTGCTGGACGCAATCTATAGAGGTGAAGCAGTTGGGGTGCTCAGAGGCTGAACAATGTACACTGTGGGCATGTGTACAATAATTCATCTTAAATCCCACTTTTGGCATATCTATTTCCCCCAGACATAGCCCTGTGCAGGTTTTCTAAACCGTGAACCCAACAGAATTTTGTGTACACTTGCTTTAAACAAAAGAGCAGCAAAGCTACACACATCTCAGAATAAGGTGTGGTCATGGTCAGGATTGCTTTGGGTGTGGGTCCCCGGAAAGAACGGCCCTATTTCGTTAGTTTCAAACTGGCTGGGATTTCGATTGCTTATGACTCGATGAGGCATAGCAATCGATCCACGGAGCATACTACCCCAACCCTTCCCCTAATTCTAACCCTGATCCTCCCCTTCCATTACCTTAACCCTAACCTTCCCAGCAGCCTAACCCTAACCCTCCCTTCCCCGCAGCCTAACCCTAACCCTCCCTTCCCCGCAGCCTGACCCTAACTCATCGTCTCCCGCAGCCTGACCCTAACTCACCGTCTCCTGCAGCCTGACCCTAACTCTCCCACCCCTGCAGCCTGACCCTAACCCTCCCTCCCCTGCAGCCTAACCCTAACCCTCCCTTCCCCGCATCCTGACCCTAACCCTCCTTTCCCCGCAGGCTGACCCTAACCCTCCCTTCCCCGCAGCCTGACCCTAACCATGGAGAGATTACTCACCTTCCCCGTGGTGAAGGTACTGCGGTAGCGACTGCGGTGTTTCTGAAAAGGAATGGGTGAGTATGCCGATCGGCATACTCAGCCATTCTGGAAAAAAAATTCTAAAATGGAGGGGTATTCCCAATAGGGACATCTGAAAAGGAACTTTCGGCTGTCACTATTTCGTAAATCCCTCATGCTATGTGGGGACTGCTTTTATGCATAAATTCTTGGGAAGACTAAACAGAGGGCTCGATTCAATTAGCTACAAACCGGCATTATTTGCGGTGCAAAGTGAATTCCGCTTATTTTTTGGGGGATAATTTTTATGAGCATCCCATAGAGGTTCAAAAATTTTCTTACTTTTCATACAGTATATGATGGGATAAAGGGCAGCGCAATCTTTTTTCCGTCATCGCTCTCAATTGAATCAGGCCCAAAGAATGTTGACATTAACAAGTTCATCCCTATGTCCTTTCATTCATTCATAATTAAGGCTCTGGTGTCTTTTACTCTTAACAGGCTATGAGAAAACCCTGCCATTAAAAAATAAAAAGTTTAAATTGATATAATTATCAATCTGAAAGATACAAGAACACAGTTATTGATTTCAATGTTTTATGATTCACCACAGACATCAAGATTGGACCTAGAGTTACGGCTGTTTCCTGCGTCAGAAATTATCTAGAGTCTATTCTAAAACACAGCACAGAAATTGTCCCTGGTGTGCGCCAATTCAGAGGCCTGGCTATTAGATTACAGATCCAGGAGGAAAGTAGACATTTCTAACCATAGCTCAGACTATTAGATTAGGGATTGAATATAGTGATATTTTCCGATTTCAACAATTGTTTTTAGAAGCAAACATTGCAGCATGACACCTTTGCACTAAGCATCAATTTCTGGGAAGCCTTGGGACAAAATTACATTGTCTAAAAAACATAGAGAGTCTGAGGAGAAGAGTAAAAATCAATGTTAGTTAAACTGAAACACAGCCCTTCCAACTATAACAATATAGCAACCATACGCAAGCACTGCCACCTTAAAAAGTCAGGAAATGTACCACTGTTTGGCACAGACAAGATCAATCAGCAGAACTGCAAACAAGTAATTCCTCAATTATAACAAAGTATTGTAATTGAACAGCATGACCCCACAATGATGCGGATCAAATACTAAATAGTTTAAGTCAAAAAGAAAAAAAAAAGGTTTCCTTTTATGATGGTGAAAAATTCTAATAAACACAACTATTCATTAATAAATTAGTCTCAGAAACTGCTGCTGCTTTGTGATATACCACACAATAGAAACAACAAGAAAATGAATGAATGAGCTGTTCAAAGCCTGAGGTTAATAAAAGCAACCTTTAAAAAAACTATGGGTACATGAAAAGCAACTAAAATAGGGGTCTATTGAAAATGAAAGTTTTAATATTTAGAAACCATGGATCGCCATGTAAAACAGTAGTTCCCATGGTCATCCACTTAAACATCGAGGCTCCCTATGGGCCTGTTCTTTTCAGAGCGGGCCGGCGGTTCGTAGTATTTATGAAATGTTGGAGCGGAGTTTTACACTCTGCTCCCGACTGAACACTAACACCAACTCAGGATGGCGTTAGTGTAGTTTTCCTAGCAATCTCTCCATATTACCACCTTTTCCTCCCCCTAATAGCTGTTATTAGGGGGAGGAAAAGGGGAAACCGCTGGGATAAACCTATGTGTGCCAATGTAAAAAATAAATAAATAAAAAATAGATTTATTTTTTTTTTCACTTATATTTAAACATAAAAAATTATAAAATACATTTAAATATTAATAATTGTTAAATAAAAATAAAGAAAAAACAAAACTTACCTGGAGCCTGGAACAGCTTCATTCATTTGAAAACGTTAAGGTAAGTAAATAGACCCCATAAAGCTTAACCCACAGTAACCTATAAATAAATATTCATTTATATATCAAACCACGAAAATAGCTTAAATCATGGTAACATCGGACCATATTCACAGATACGTTTTTGCGCTGGATTGTGTGCGTATATATTCAGGAGCAGATTAACTGCGCATGCGTAGTATTTACGCATGTAAGTACTTTCGGCACGGACTTGTGAATCGCACTTAGTGATATACGTACGGATGGGCGCGGTTTTTATCCAGATGGTAGAAGTTACGTGAAAGTGGGCGGGGGGAAGCATTTAAATGGGTATTTGAGGGCGAGGTTAGATAAATATACACGCATGTAAGTAACATATGCGCTTAGTACACACGTAGACTTAAGGGTGCCATATTTAGGTGGAAGTCAACGAAAACCCGTCCCACCCCCTCATGTAAGGTTACCATGTTTTAAACTTTGACTTTGTGTGGGCAGCACTGTGGCTCAGTGAGTAGCGCTTGTGTCTCACAGCGCTGAGGTCATGAGTTTGATTCCCAGATTAGGCCTGATCAGTGAGAAGTTTGTATTTTCTCCCTGTGTCTGTGTGGGTTTCCTCTCACACTCCAAAAATATGCTAGTAGGTTAATTGACTGCTGAATAAATTAATCTTAGTCTATGTATGTCTGTGTTAGAGAACTTAGAATGTAGTTCCAATGGGGACAGGGACTGAATGAGAACAGATTGCGTATCATTTTACAGAGAGTAAAACGATACGTAATCTGATAGCATTACATAAAAACCGGTTAATAAATAAATGGACGTTTGCAAATAGGTAACAACGGGTTAAATGCTATTTTAGCGGCTTTTCATGTACTAAAATAATTGTAAGTCCCTGCCCAGAGGAAGAATATTTAATATATTAGAATATATATTACCCATCACATTTACATTGCCACAGAAAATTACTAAACACTTCAGGGGATATCATATAAAACCTTATATGTACACTATACTTATATTATATTCATGAGGTCTTTCCTAGAGTGTTTTGGAAAATGCATCCATGTATTATTTCGAGGGTGTGATTTATGGTTTTTGTTGACCCCTTGAAAGTGTGTTGATAAACTGTTTTTCCAAACTATGTGTACAGCGTTTGTTCTCTTTAATAATTGGAAACACCAAAAAAAAAAGGTTATGGTTAGTGTCAGACAGGAGATATGAATGTAACATGAACACTAGCTCTTTACCACACAGAAAAGTGCAAGTGTTTAACTTGCCTGTGTCAGGCTGGCATCATGCTAGAATATTACGTTTCACTCCACTTTGTCCTCTTTCATAAAGATATATCTGTATGGAAATGGAAGGACAGTGCCAAGATGGTGTCACACAAAGTAGATTTTTCTGCTCTAGCAGCTGTTAAAGGTTGCCAGCAGCAAAACAGTTCTCAAGGAAAAGAGCTTTATAGTAATATGTTTTTTCTCCTGTAACTGTCACATTAGCAATTATACAGTTGCTGGAGATGCTGATTGGACACTATGTACAGCAATATGGACAGCAGGGAAATGCTGTGCAGTAATGTAAAGCTTGTTTTCCTAGTTGTGACATCACCAAGTTGAACTATGACAAGGCAATAGTAGCATTTGTCATCATTACCTAAGGAACAACCTTATGCTACTCAATGCCAAATTGTTGTTTCTATACTTAATCAAGATGTTTATAAAAGATGCAAGACTTCATTTATATACACAAAAAATACCTATGGCGCTAAAGGGGATAATAGCAGCTGTAGGGGAGCCAATGCTGTGCCCCCCAGAAACAAAGCAAAACAAAACCAAAAAACAGCACTTGAAAAATAAGTATGTGTATGAATAAAAATGTAAGGATGGTTAGGTTGAAGTGGGAGGTAGAATTAAAAAACAGATGGCAACTTGAATTTACAATAAAAAATATAACAATATTTATTTTACCATAAAAAAGTAACTATTAAAACAAAATTGTAACTCCTCAAAATGCTCAGAATTTATCATGTACATAAAAAAGTTATTGGTGCATATATTAACACCGATATGTTAATGATGATATAAGACAACAGGCTAGAAAGCTATGAATGTAAACCGCAATGTCTATGGCTCATGTGTAAAGGGCCTGATTCAGAGGCTGAAAATAAGAACTTAAAGTTACACCTGGGCTAAACCATGTTGATTTCAGGGGAGTCAAATTTAATTTGTTGCAACTGTATTATAGTTAAAAGGTGATGTTTCCCAGCTCAAGTCTAATTAGCAGTTTAAAAGTGAAGCTGATCAGGTATCTGTGTGCAATAAGTAAAAGCAAAGCATTCTCCCCGCATGCATAGAATAAAATTAACTTCACTCCCCCTGAAATCAACATGGTTTTGCCCAGGTGTAACTTTAAGTTCTTATTTTCAGCCTCTGAATCAGGCCCAAAATCCTTAGACCAAAGGTACTACTCCTTAGATGAATCTAGGAATCATACTGTTCCAATCCTGGGGACAAAACGTTAAATGGAGTGAAGGTTAGCCAGCTCCATACGGAGGGAAGAGATATTGCCGCCACTCAATTCGGAGTCCCTCGGAGTCACACGAACCAGGTCCACAATAATAGCGGGTGGCCACCCTCCAGTATGTAATGGTGCACTATTTAGCAAATTGGTTGCACTGCACAAGACTCTTGCAGGAAATAGTATCTGCCGGATTGCGGATCCACAGCCAATGATAGAGGAGAAAGTTGGAAACACTTCTGACTCGTTTCGTCTGCTCCACAGACTTAGTTTAACATTATATTTTGTTGCTGTTTTCTTGCGTTGTTTTAATATACAATAATTTCATATTTGAATATTTGAAATAGTGTTGAACAAATTAACCACCAATTAAAATCAAACGTAGCAAAGTTCTGAAACCCATATTTTAAACCAACCAAACTACAACAAGCTGCAACCATTGCAATTTCAAGATGCCACTTGTAACATGTAAGCAGATTTTTATGTTTCAAGACTAACATATAATTAGGCAAAAAGGGTCCAACTTTGATGATCTCCCCAGAAGTCAGAATTATTGTTTTATTGCACACAAAAAGAGTGTTTTGGGTAGAAACTATAGTAATGCACTCAGGAACATGTTTATATTGATAGGTAACAAGAAACTCCTTGACTGACCTTTCTACAGTAATAAAATCGAGCATAAGACAAAATTTTATTGGCACTTTGAAAGGTGCTCTCCACTGTAATGTAAGGAGATGCAAGAGAAACTTATTAAATGGAGAGGCAACGTAATGCAGTCAGAAACAAGTGGTCTAACCTTACTCCTATACAGGCTCCTGACTGAGCGAAAAAGAAAGCAAAAGATCTAAGTGGCATATGGTGACATTGTTTGGAAAATCTACTTTTATTAAGATGGACTTTGAGAGTACTACAAGTTTAATCACTGCATACGGTATCAATGTTGTTCCTACAGTTCCATCAGACGACCATCAGACCATGTCACACAATATTAGACTCTGCTAGTTTCGGAAGATTCTAAACAATAGTATTAGAAATTCACATAGTGTTTTACAATATTGTGTGTACAATGCAGGTTGTCTGTGCATGTGGGGTTATTGACTAATGTGCGCAGAAAAAGTAATTGATCTAGAAAAGTCAAATCAAATTAAGAAGGAGGAGTCATCTGAGATAAATAATGAAAAGGGAATCTGTAATATGGGGTAAATGTTTGTATGGGGAGGGGGGGGAAAGCCATTTATATCTAGAGATGAGTAGTTTGGATTCTGTGAAATTCGACACATTTGAATTTTGGGGTTCCGAGTCGAACCGAGATCTGTAATCGAGGCAAAACCCAATTTTTACAAAAAATTGGGATCTTTCGAGCCTTGCATTTCCTGCTTTCTGTCTGTGACAGGAAGAATCACATGACTGTGATCAGCCAATCACGGAGGGCTGAACATAGCGGCAGGCTTGTGGAGAGTGGAGACTAAACAACTTTATTGAGCTGAGTGGAAAAACTGAACAGTATGCCTGGGATGAGTGATTTCAGGAATGGAACTATAGTGGGTGTTAGGATGCAGTTGCTATGGGGCAACCATCCCCTCTGCACTCACTTTTAATTCAATCCACCCTATTAGCAGCTCCCCTGCAGCCCTGCTAAAAAAACAGTCCTCACATGCCATTGCTGGAGCTACACACAAGCTAAAAAAACATCACAGCTAGACTGTCAGGGACCCAGTGGCCCACCCATGGGAGGATTCTGGTAGCCCAGAAACACCCCCAAAATTATTATTTAATAAAAAAGAGAAAAAAAAACATTAACTTGAAAAGGGGACGTAGCTTCAAGGGTGCCATAAAATAGGGAGCGGCTTCATTGGCTTGTTGGCTAGACAGACATATAAAAGGATTCATACCAAAGGGCAGTTACCATAGCAAGGGAACAAGTTTCCCCATAAGTTTTACATGAAGTGACAATGTGAGGGGTCTATGTATCCATCAGTGTCACACACAGACAATAGTCATACACATAGGTAGGAGTGATCAGCTAATAGACAAGGCTGCAACCACTATTCTGCTACTCATACAAGTGCTAAGAGCCATTATCCCTTAGGGCCAGATTTACCAAGCTGCAGGGTTTGGAAAAGTGGAGATGTTTCCTATAGCAACCAATCAGATTTTAGCTTTCACTTTCTTTTTACATAGCACAGAATGTCAGCTAAAATCTTATTGGTTGCTATGGGTGTGGCATCCCTGCAGTGTCTTGAGAACTGTGTGTGATTTGCAGAGTGCTTTGGGCAGCGTAAGCGGTGGGAGCTAGTGTGAGGCTGTTGCTAGGCAGCAGCCAGAAGACAGCCAGCTGGTGTTTGAGGGAGGTTGCCTGGGCAACAGTCAGCTGACAGAGGCATGCGGTGATTCTGGAAAGATCTAGGAGGTCTGTTAGACTGACAGTTGGTGTGTGGTGCTGGGCAGTTGATCTGTGAGGAGAGACAGTAACGGAAGGCTAGGTGGATCTTTGATAGAGAGTGGGCAGAAGCGGTGTTGCGGGATGGAGAAAGCAGTGTTATCGGAGGAGAGGGTGACAGAAGGTGGCGATTGCAGAGGTGGCGCTGTGAACTGAGAGGCATCAGAGGTATCGGAGGTGCTGTGAGGGAAACAGAGAGGTGCTGAGAGGAGACAGAGGAGGTGCTGCATAACGGGAAAAGCCTTAATAGAATTGGAGGTGTTGGAGAATGAACTGTGCATTGGGGAAATCATTAGCAGTATTGGAAGGTGCCTGAGAGAGAGAGCTGTACATTGTGGGGCGTCTTCAGAGGTGTCGGAGGGATGCATTACAGAAAGTGAAAGGGTAGAGAAAGTACTGTAGAGACTTCTATGGGA
>WWET01000817.1:129132-141082 GCA_011038615.1 Limnodynastes dumerilii | reverse complement strand
GTCATTTTAGCAATAAGGAAGTTTCAACTAATTAAAGGAGAGAATAATACTAGTTATTTTCCAAAGTTGAAGTAAACCAAGTGTTCCATTTATTGACATTGTTGCTATTAATTGTATCTTATTTATTGTGCATGATTCTTGAAATGTCATTCATGATTCATTCGCAAGAATTTGTGATATTGAAACATAATTGCTATTTATGCTCTGTGTAACAAATGTAAAGAAGTCTTCTGCTTATCTTTAAACCAAATTTTAAAAAGTAAAATAATTTTTACTAAACGCTGGTGTGCAATTATTCAAAGTCTCCTAATGTTGCTTACACCTCTCTGCCATCCACTAATACCATCACAGAACCTGTAGCCCTTACCACCCGGGCATCACATGGGCAACATCTCCACTTTCCCAAAGTAAAACAATTAGTAATAATGCTTTAGGAGCAAAAATACATAAAAATTAGATTAGATTTTATCTCTTTTTTTTTTTTTTAAGCAATTTTAAATAAAATACAGATCCAAAATCAAAACACGAGGAAGATTAAGAACCAAAACAAGGGAGTCTGTG
This sequence comes from Limnodynastes dumerilii, assembly GCA_011038615.1. Classification (NCBI taxonomy): domain Eukaryota; kingdom Metazoa; phylum Chordata; class Amphibia; order Anura; family Limnodynastidae; genus Limnodynastes; species Limnodynastes dumerilii. The sequence continues at coordinate 140,521 of WWET01000817.1, read as the reverse complement.
CACACTGCTGATCCCTATTTATTTCACACCTCAGCCAATATTTACATGTATTTTAACAAATCAAATATACAACAATTTTAATAACCTACAAAACTACAATAACCTACAAAACTACACTCACATACATTTCTATACTTAAGGTTTCAACTTAATTCCTCCACTCGGGATAGGATTTGTAACTCACTTTCACATTAAAAGGCTCCAATTACTGGTTAAGGATTTTTTTCCTGGTTGTGCCAGTTCTGTGGAATACCATTCCTCAAGCGGTCAGGCTTTCCCCAATCTCAAACCTTAAATGGCTTCTCAAACTCCTTTAACCTTATGCAAGCCATATTAACAACCTCAATCCTTTTCAGTTTTACACCCCTTAACATTGTTCACATAAAACTTTCATGCTTATTCTTTCTGTATTCAATCAGTTCAGTACCCAGACCAACATTGCAATGTGATTGGATCATATAGCCAGTGAGCATATTTACAACATAGCTAGTCCATTTTAATATATGTTGCTTTAATATGTATGTATAGAGCTACAATTGCCCAATAGAAAATTAGCTTTTGAGCAAGGCCCTCTTAATTGTTTTTCTGACTCTAAATACCCAGCCTTGCTTCATAAAGGATTGTTAAATTGTAAATTAGCATGCAATATGACGGAATAATATATCACACTGCAAATAAATACGGTACTTGCTTGTTCATGACCTTACAATTCTTAGCAACTGACCAAAACTTTTTCATATTTCCTTGCAATCTTAGAGAGTTTTTTTCAAATCTACACAACACATACAGAAATTAACAACAAACTGAGTTGTCACAAAATAATCCCTGGTACAATAAGCTTAAATGTATATATAATGTCACAAGATGCACAAAAATAATTTTTGTTATCTACTCATAATTTGCAAACATTGTTTAAACATATGCATATTACAATTGGGGGGAGGGGTGCCATATGGTAATGAAATAAGTTATTAAAATGCCTGACCACTTGAATTTAAATAAGACTAGTGAAAAGCGTCTGCAAAATAGCACAGATAAGTCCATTACACACCAGTACACAACAGTGTCTGGAGAGGTTAATGAGCATTGAACAATTCAAGGAAGCAATTGATTACAAGAAAAAGGACAAAACAGCACAATATGTGACAGCAGGATGCCTTGAAAAGTTAAATATGCATGTAGACATAAAAAAGTACAGTAGAAAACAAAAGCCGAGAGAAAACAGTAGGGGGCGGCGAATTATGGTACTTAGTTGAATAATTCAATACTAAAGTCTTTAAGCAAAGTACTTATTAAAGGGAACAACAAAACAATGGTATATTTGAAACATAGGCTTATGTAATCTTATTAACTAGTTTTAAAACTTAAACATATGAACTCTTTCTTTATTACCTCTGTTAATAGAGACTATTTTCCTTTATCCTGGCTTCTATGAACACAAACAGATCACTGAGTTTCTTAAATGGAATATTTTTTTATTGGATTTCTACCAAATGAAACTAATGTGCTGGAATATCAGGTTGCTACTACCCTGTCACACAGCAGTCCAGTCATTACACATAACCAGATTCCGGTAAGTAAACATCTTCTTTTATAGTAATGACATCTAATAACACTTAAGTAGCTGCATTGGAACTGTAACTCTACATAAAAAAGCTATGCACAAAGAACTGTGCATATCCCAATGTTTTTTGATTGGACAATTAAGGAGAATTTCAAAGAAAAAATAATAAAAATAGTAAAAATATAACTATGTTTCACTTTACCAAATGCTTGCACTGTTCTCAGATTGGATTGGTTTATATATTCCAGGTGTGGGTCCGCGGAAAGAACGGACCAATTTCGATAGGGCTGTTTTCTCCCAGCAAGTTTCAATGAGGCATAGCAATTGATCCACGGAGCACCAAACTTTCGGTGCTCCGAAAGGTAAGGGAATAAACTACCCCAACCCTTCCCCTAATTCTAACCCTAACCTTCCCTTCCCCGCAGCCTGACCCTAACCCTCCCTTCCCTGCAACCTGACCCTAATTCTCCCTTCCCTGCAGCCTGACCCTAATTCTCCCTTCCCTGCAGCCTGATCCTAACCCTCCATCTCCAGCAGCCTGACCCTAACCCTCCCTTCCCCGCACCCTGGAGAGTTTACTCACCTTTCCCTGCGATCCTGTGGTAACGGCAGCGGCGGTGGCGGTATTTTTGAATCAGAATGGGTGAGTATGCTTATCGGCATACTCACCCATTCTGAAAAAAAAATTCTAAACTGTGGGGTATTCGAAACAGGGACATCTAAAAAGGAACTTTTATATGTCTCTAATTCGGAAATGAAACTTTGTAACCGGGGACTGTAAGAAATGCAAGATTTATTTTCCCTGCAACATAAACCTACTTGAATTTGTACAGACAGAATAAGTCATCTTTTCCTTCTGAGGGACTTCATCCTAAATCTTTCCAGTGTCACTGAGGCCTAAACGGCAGTTATTAGACAGCCATAACTGGTCCAACAGCAATCATATTATGAGCATTTTTTCTATTTGAATACAGAGATTATAAGACACCACAGTTGTTTCAGAACCACAGTCACAGCATTATTGAGCTAAATTGTCTGAAAATAAATTTGCGGTCAGCAATACTCTGGTATACTGTGTATAGTTACTGCCTTCCAGAGTATTTCTTTGATTGATGAAAATTGCTTGCTTTGTAGAAATGAGCATGTGTCTACTATTCTTTAATACTCCAAAATATTGCCCTCAATTTAGTATTAATAACTAAATTGGAATATCTGATAAAATTAAGATACTGAAAACCAAGTTATTGGACCATGATTAAAGTTTTGTGTATTATAATGGTTAGTAAGGTCAATAAGCTCAAATTATTAATAAAAAAATGTATCCAAAAAACCCTTTATTTAAAATAAATCATGCAGTGCATCACAAATTTATTTTTGACATTAAAATTGCTGCATGTCCCAACTGATATGCTGTTTTGCCAGCAATATATTTTTGCCTGTTTTAAACCCTGTCACAAAGTATTAACATTTCCATCTATCTGAGAGGATGCACTATGAAATAAACTTCTATATAAATGAGTTGAAGGTCTGACACATGTTCAACCTAACTCTCTCGCTCAAATTATGATAGACACATGAGCAACCACCCATCCCTTTACTGTAACAGCAACAGACAGAAATCATCCTTCCCCAGCTCCTCTATAAAAAATGAAACGTGAAATCATGGCATACTAGGTAATCCCGGTTTACATGATATTTTTATTACAGAACATGAACATAATGTTCTGAAATTCCTAACGATGGCTGTAAATATGTCCGTATTCTGCAGACTGTAATTAAAATATTGGGAAAATTAAAAACTGTGATAATCCTGTAACTACCGCAATACTCTGTGGCTTTAAAAACAAATGCAATATATAAAAAATAAAATAAAAGGTGATTGTCAGTCATGAGATACATTAGTGTTTTAGTACAAACCCCTGTCATCTTGGAAATGACTGTTATTATTTTGGTGTTTTGAAGTGTTTTGATTATATACCATCAGACAAATGTAAAATGAATCTGGTAGCTTTGAAAAAAATCTTTTATTTTTACTGCATTATTGACTACAAAGAGCTATGGCATTAATAACTATAAGACTGCTAACGATATCTCTATGCAATGGCCAGCAACATGGGAATGGAATCACAATCTGGTGGGTAAATTGGCTTCTAACAAAATTAACCAGTCAGGTGGAGGAACAGCACAGCACTGTCAGCTGCTGGCAAGTTCTTTATAGGTGGCACTCAATACTCATATAAAAACTTGCCAGCAACTGACAGCATGGCGCTGTCCTTTGCTGCCAGGAGAGATGGGAGGCAAGGCCCAGATCCTCACAAAGGAACAGAAAAGATTCTGCAGCTGCCCAGTCTGTCCCAATGCCAACTGGTCTGTATGTGCAAATTGGTTGGCGTCCTGCATCTGCATGGTCAGTGACCACACAGCACAAGTGTCAGATTGGGTAAGGTGGTGCAAGATCCTTGTGCCCCCCACACAATCTAGAGGTGTGCCTGCACCATTGCTATGGGACCTGGCTGGGTTTACAGTGGTTAGAAAATAAGTTAGGACTTTGGGCCTGATCCAGACTAAAGATGGTGCGCTGAGCGTTCTAGCGCTCAGCGTAACATGGTTACACTCCCCCTGACACATCGTATTTACACTGGGTTATGCTGAAGGCTACCCTAACTTCAGCCAGCATAACCCAGTGTTACTATGCTGGGACGGCGGTGGCATAACGCAAACACCGCCCTCCCAGCCTAATTACCCTACCTCCCCCCACCTTCCTACACTACCTGCAGCGTAGTAACGGAGGGGAACGGGCATTGCCGTAGCTACGCAGGGCAACATCTGCCCGGCACATGCGCAGATTGTCTTTTAGACGATCTTGCGCTTATGCCCGGCGTATTAATGCCGGGCATCAGAGGTCTGGAGCAGGCCCTTTGTTTCAGGTTTGGCATCATAATGATAGAATCAAAGAGTTAGCTATGAAACACAGCTAGACTGTGCAACGCTGAGTAAAAGCCATTATCAAAGCCAAAGCTGGCTCAACCAAGTACTAGCAGAGGTATATGCTGAACTAATGCTTGTAAAGTATAGCCATCCAAATTTTAGATTAAAAAAAAATCCTAATTGTCCAATAATTGTAAGTCTGCTGTAAGCTACATAAAAAAACCTGTTAATAATAATAATACATTTCTACAGATACCTAAATCATGCATGAGATCCAGGGATCAAGACATCTATTAGAAATAACAGTGTGCACAAGTAGTATAAATTCCTAAGCATTCTTTTTTCTTTTTCCATCAGCATATTACATTAGATAGATATTAACAATCAGTCATTGTTAAGAACCCAATCAGTTCACATAAGGCAATACAGCTGAAACAGACAGGAAAACAGGAAAGTCATCAACATTATCTTATTAGTGGCTAATGGATATCCGAGAGAGACATACATTTATCTCTTAGTACAGTTCAGAACAATTTGTTATATTTATAACAAGCCACCTGGTTTGTTAATTACAGAATGCAAGAGTCATAATAGGGGAGTCCATAGTCCTAAGCCAACATGTTTTCCACCGTCCTCTTCCTTGTGCTTCGTTCTGAACACATATTGTATCTGAGCACATACCGTTGCACTTATATTTTTGATTACAAAGCAGCTTATTCTTAATCTTGATGGAATTTGCCTTAGTCCTGGCTACTCAGATAACTCCAGTCTGATTCCATGTCAGATGCTATATAATGTCAAAGCAATACATATTACATACCATCATATTATGATGATTATTTAGGCAGCAAGCAATATCAGACCAGGTAAAAAAAAAACTATTACATATATCAGGCCTGAAGCATCAAATTGCATCTTTTAGCAGTTTGGCATAAGCCAAATACAGTAAACACACAACTGCTTCAAATGCAGAACCACGCAGATCTGTTTCTTAAACTGGGTACATACTGGAGTTACTTCTGCTAAATATCATCCAGATAACATGATAAACGAAAGTTTCAAGCAACATCTTACCAGTGTGCACAGATCTACTATGCTGTAGATTAGTTAGAAACCACCTCTGATCATGTCATTTGATTCATTGTATGTAAGCGGCTAAATTTTACTAACTTTCACTGCCCATCAGTCTAACCCTTACTAGCAGCCTAACCTTAACCCTCACTGTTCCACAGCCTATCCCTAACTTTTCCACTGTAGCAGCCTGATCTTAACCTTCCCCTTCTAGCAGTGCAATTTAAATGGGCACATTGTCAAAATAGGGGCATTCAACATTATATCTGTTCCAATATCCAAATATTCTCTATTCAGGAGATTTCCGCATGGATACACCTGCAAATTATAATCAACTTCAAAAGCAAAACAACCCTATAGTGACTGTTAAATCTTTGAGTTCCAGTTCAGCCATGAAAACGTGGAGGCTGACAGTTTAGCACGGTCCATCTAGGCTCGGTGTTCCGCTGCTGTCACTGGTCCCAGATATTATGTGCCTTTTACGCACATAACACCTATTGTACGGATATGAGTTTCGTATCAGATCAGAAAAATGTTCCATCTTTGTGAATTATAATCAACTTTCAAAAACTACACTATACTGTTAAATCTTTGAGTTCCAGTTCAGCCATGAAAACGTGGAGGCTGACAGTTTAGCACGGTCCATCTAGGCTCGGTGTTCTGCTGCTGTCACTGGTCCCAGCCCCTCTTGGGGTCACTTCAATGATGCGTGGTTTTTCAATGATACGGGCTGACCGATTTTCTTTTTCTACTATGCCTATGATCCAGGCTTGATGGCCCTCTCCGTACTTTGGTGAAATTACCAGAGCGTCAACTACATCCCCTGTGTGTGTGTGTATAATATATATATATATATATATATATCTCTATATCGTTACAAAAATTAAACCTCGTGTGTACCCAGCTTTACAATTCATAGTAGATAACTGATCACAGTAGCCTCTTGCTACTCAGCACTCACTTCACCATTCAAATTACATTGGGTTACATACAGACCTACGGGCTAGTTACGTTACGTTATGCTAGTGTAATTTCTAGGCCCCCCTCTCACTCGTACGTACTTTGGCCATATTACGCTGCCCAAACCCTATCTTAACTTTTCATAGCGTAAGTACTGACTTATGTACGTAATGGCCTAACCCGGCTCATACTGTCCAATTGAAATGCCTCCCTCCGCCTACAAAGCGTAATTACGGGTGTCGTAATGATGCCCCTGTCCCTTTGTTCGGAGTTACGCTGATGCTATGTATGTTCAGAGTTACGTGGCGTAACATCTGCCATGCGCAGTAAATGCAAATAGCCGATTTGACGTCATCGGCTAGCATAAATACACTAGCGTACTTAGCTCAGGATATGGCCCATCATGTCTAAGACAGTGGTTTCCAAACTGTGCAATGTGGCACGGCACTCTAACTGCGGATTACATGGCCGAATGTGGCCTACCAATGTCACTAGGGTGAGAACAATGCTGTGCTTGGGGTGCCAGGCTGGAGAGATGCCCTCTCTACTCCCCAGCACCAGTCACACCATCATCATTCACAGCAGAATGTGCTGCAGAGGAGAGCAGCAGAGGGAATCAGAACAGCAAAGGTAAGTAAACTATCAGCGATTATTACACATAAGGGACCTTATTAACATTTAAGTGTGGAATCTACGTGCATATTTTCACGATCAAGTAAACTGCTCATGCCCAGAATCCAAATATATGCACAGAAACCCTGGCCGACTGATTCCCATACACGGAAGTGTGAATTAGGACTGATGCACACATCGGGATGTAACAATTCCAACATGCATGGCTAGAGGGGCGTGCCAACAGAGTAAAAACTGATTCACAAGTTGGAGTGCCTTGTGTAAACTAACATACGCATGGGAAAAGGTTGCCCTTGTAAACTTGTAAGTTAAAGAACCGTATTGTTTGCTGTGAGGCCATGCGTTTTCTCTTACTTAGTTGAGCCAAATACAGCCTTACTACAGACTTCCTGAGTACACATATAGCAGATGGATAGGGACTCACGTACAGGAAGTGCCTTGACGCTGGGCAGGTGAGCTTAACCCAATATATCTATATTGTGAACTAAACCTCCTTTTTATGTATGTGCTGACACACAGTGTTATATAATGTTAGTATGGAGCGCCGGACCTCCCTTTTGTTCCTTTTAGTTGACCCCGCACCTGCTGCGTGTTTATAATCAATGGATGTGTGTTTTCAAATGAAACAAATAAAAGAGAGAGAGAGTATTGTTATTGTATGCAGTATTGTTATTTCAAGGTGTATTTTTAATGGTTACTTTGTTAACATATGTTATTGTGAGTACAAGCAGTTTTTGAAAAATAAAAATTTACTTTTCAAAAGCCTAATCAGTGCGTTTAGTTACGTATATTTGAATCATAACTAATTTTAAGCGCCTAAACACATGACCGATTCACAGCTTATAATGTCCGTACATACCTAATAATACACATTAAACGACACGGGGAGTGGTTAATCAGTTTCTTTCTTTACTCTGAATTGGTATTGTGGATATATTTAAGTAAGTTCGCCATTTTACTCTTAAGTGTGAATCAGGTCCAAGGGTTGGAGACTGAAAGGTTGGAGAAAGACAAGAGGTGGAATACCGGAAGGCTGGGGAAAAACCAAAAGGGGGTTTACTGGAATGCAGAAGACACACAAGAGGGGGGAATATCGGAAGGCACTGCTCACAACAGCAGTCCATTTCCTCCACCCTCCTAATGTCTTCTCTTAGTCCATCCCTCCCACTAATACCACTTTCACATCACCACCCTTCAATAGCCCAGAATTTTTAAACTTGGGTTATTATAGGGTGATTTGCGGTTGAAAAAAATACATTTACATTGACACCATAACATGTCGGACGCGGAAACACCCTTCTTTTATCCTGGGTTCAATTGACCATTCATTAGACTCGGGTCCAGGCAGAGGGGATGTTTCAGATCACCACCAAAAACACGGGTTTGAGCTGAGACCCTGGTCTAAGCCCAAAAACCTGGGGTTTTAGTAGTGATGTGAAAGGGGTATTAGTCTGTTAGCTCACTTGAGCAGGGCCCTCCATCCTAGTGTTGTCCCCTGCCCCTTCCCTTTGTACCCTCTTGTCCCCCTCTGCAACCATTTACCCCCTTTCCCACCTGGCGGCTCTTTCTCACTCACCCTCTCTACCTCTAACAGCGCTCTATCCCCTTATCCGACCTGTGCAAGGTCAAGCTTGATCCTCATATTTTTACTTATTGTCTGAGCTTGCTTCACTTTATATTATTTTAATATTTTATTTAAGATTTTTATTCAATATTTTGATATTTGTAATGTATTTTATAATTGTATTTCATTTATACTATACTATAATGTACTATGCTGTCCATTCCTGCCCTGCATGTCTGTACTATATTTTGTTGTTCTTTGTATGGTGCTGTGGACACCTTGTTGTGCCTTATAAATAAACAATAACAATAATAATAAAAGCAGGAGACAGACAAGAGAGGACATATTGGAAGGCTGAAGTAATACAAGAGGGGGCATATTGGAAAGCTGGAGAAATACAAGAGGGGGCATATTGGAAAGCTGGAGAAATACAAGAGGGGGCATATCGGAAAGCTGGAGAAATACAAGAGGGGGCATATTGGAAAGCTGGAGAAATACAAGAGGGGGCATATTGAAAGGCTGGAGAAAGACAAGAGCATATTGTAAGGACTGACATTAAATACTAAATACTTATTACATTATTTAGACACAACTAATTAGAAAATTGGACCTTTTGTCAATTATTTTGGAATAGGAGTGCCTTGAAAAAACGATGGAGACTCAACTCAACAAGGGTGTATGAGAATCACTGCTCTAAGAAATGACAAGACACAACTTATTTTTTGCATCAAATATTATTACACTGACCATCACATTCTACCCTTCCATTTCATATGACAGTCTCTCCAACACCATTGTAGATCTACCTCTCACAAAGCATTTACGTAACTACACAATTATGGATTTCCTACCACTTGTGATCAGATTCAAAGAGTGTTCAACACATCTACAATAATTCAGACTAGCCACCTTCTCAGGATGTCCCAATTTCTCAACAGAATGTAAATTCTCTCACTATCAAGGACCTCCTAACTATTTTCCATGTCTGGATTTTTGGTAACCTTAGCACGTGATGCCACGGTCTTGTTTAAGCCAAATGGATAAAGACAACATATACAGTAACTACTTTTTGGCTGTAACTTTAGCGTATGCAGTTACACAGGGGCTGATCCAGCCCTACGGCCGCCGTCGTTTTTACAGGCGGCCATATGTGTAAGAACGGCAGAAATGCCGTTCTGCGCATGCGCCAGGCAAAGTATATCTGTGAGCCATGGATCTAGCGTCCGTAACTACAGCGTAGTTACGGACAAAGGTGCGGGCAGCTCAGTAACTACGCTGTAGTTACGGAAGCTGGGTGGGGGGGAGGGAGGGTAATTAGAAGGGGAGAGCTGGGTTAGTCAGATTACACTCCTGCGTGAGTGTAGTTACACACAGTTATGCTGGCTGAAGTTAGTGTAGCCTTCAGCCGGCGTAACTGTGTGTAACTACGCTCACACAGGGGAAGTGCAACAGAGCTACGTTGGCCGTACTTACGGCCAGTGTAGTTCTGGATCAGGCCCATAGTATTTGTATTCATTAAACACAACAATAGCTGTGCTGTATTTGTAACAGTTGTATTTGTAACCACTGCATGCTTTGAATATGCAACTATATGCACATATTTTAAATGCAAGATGTTACAGTTTATATATGTGTATACTAACATAATAACATACATTGACTTTTCCCCCCATAAGACTTTATATTTTCAGATAATAATCACAAATTTGAAGCAATTATTTTAATTACTGTAGTCAGTGTTTTTTGCTATTTCATAACATTTATGTAGAATGTTCCTTATCACGGTTTTGAGTGAATACTTATCAGTGCTGTGCCGCACATTTTGTAAAATACACTTTTCTAGATTGACATTTAACAGAGTACAATGATTCACTTCATCTTTATTGTGCCAATCATTACATACAGCTCTATTAAATTATGGTAACAATCTTCTCCTCTGTTCATTGTTCTTAGACTTTTTTTAATTACATAAAGAAATGGTCTTTTATTGCTTTTCTGTAGAAATTTCCATTTTCCCATCTAATCTGAAATAGGGAATGACTGTCTATAACTAGATTAGTAGTAGCAAGTTAATATGATTTTTGTGTTTTTGGTTGAACTACACCATACCATAGGATGAACAGGCAATTGGAAAATAGTTTTACAAGTGTGTAATGTGGTAATTGCTTCCTATTTATCAGCACATGTTGTACTCTATACATACTAATACAATGACAGAACATTAAGGCTAATGGAGAGTAAGTGTGTGTGTGTGTAAGTGTGTGTGTGTTAAGGCATTTAAACATTTAATAGTATAAACTATAGAAACATATACAATATTCTTGTCCTAGTTATTTGTGTATTAGTGTACATTATTTGCATATAGAGTATATAGTGTCAAAAATATTAATTCACAATAGTCAAACATAGTCCCAATTGAAGTTTTAGCTCATATAACCAACCACATAAATTCCCTTTCAGGGGGGAACCTAGAATAATGAGATAAAAGACACGCACACATTGCAAACTATTTAGAAAGATATTGGATATGTGACCCAAAGTTGGGGCTCTATTTAGAGTTAAGATTAGAGTAGGACTGTTCAGCAGAGAAGCCTTGTAAGTGGCGAACAGCTTATCACGTATTTGCAGATATTTGTAACTAATTCTCTGATTTTTATTTTAAAGATAGA
>WWET01000817.1:109371-123215 GCA_011038615.1 Limnodynastes dumerilii | reverse complement strand
TATTAACAGCAATAAGACAAAGTTGACAGGGTAATGTACAACAAAACAAGTCAAGTAATAACGCGGAGGTGCCAGAGATGAGACTGAAGGAGGTGGAGGATACTGCTTGCATGAGTTTACAATCCGGAATCTCTCCCATCCTCAGCAGTTTTATGTGTTCCCATTTCGGGGTGCTAAGCAGCAAGGTTTACGTTTTTCCCTTCTCATCAGAATCATATCCAGCTTGAGTAGCCTTTCCTTCACAAATGGTTTGTGGGAGCCAGGTTGACTGTCGCCATTTATGGAGGGATTTGGGAGACTCCATTGTGGAAGCTTGTCTTTGTTTTCTGCATTTGTCTAGAGGTCTCCATGTCCTCCTATGGCTTTTGGTTCCATGACTGTACTACTTTAAATTAATGATTTTTCTCTAATGTTTGGGGTTTCCTTGCCTATTATATTCTACTTCTTAAAAATGATTACTTTACTTTCTAAATATGTCGAACAAATGATGTAAATTAAAAACCAATATTATATCATATTCGCTCCTAGTACTGGTATAATCATAATATTGGTTAATTCACTTTACCTTGAAGTTCCCCATTACTCTTATTATCCTGAGAAGTTTATGCCATGTTCAGTGATTCACATGTATGCTCTTTAGCAGCTAAAAGTTACTATTTATAAATAAAAGATACTGAACAACATAGGGCCTGATTCAGTTAGCTTCACACCCGCTAATCCCGCATATTTTTATTTGTGGATTTTTATGTGCACCCCATAGAGGAGTGCATAAAAATTAGCGAATTTTGACTACTGTAATAGATGGGAAAAAGCACACCAAAAAAAATCCCATTAAACTAGAATATTTTATTTGTGCTTTTGCAGTTCACAAGGGACAGGCTTCAACAACACAAATATTATTTGTAAGTAACAAAAAAAACCTTCAGCATGAAAAAAACATTCCAGTTGGAACAATGTTATTTATCAGCGACTTTGATGAACTGGACTGGAACTTATTATACGGCTTTTTCTATTCAATGGCAAACTGTTAGAACTTGCCAATAACTAAATAGTTACTTTAATATTTCAGTCCACATATCAGGAATAGTGCAAAACTACACAATTTAACATCAGATCTGTGATTTATAACCCTTCTGTTCATACGACCACGACATCATAGATTTAAATATGTAACTGTTGGATAAGTAGTTGAGAGTGAATTGGAACATTGTTACATCGTTGATCATAAACTTAGGAAGGTTATAATAAAAAGCAAATGATGCTTTGGTATGATAAAACACGATCATGGGTACATACACACTAATATGATATCATAAGTCATTTATCATGTGATTGGCATGATCATTGTATGAAAATGCTGTAGTGGGTACCCAGCCTTAGTGCTGTTAGTAAAAACTTGCACAGAACCAATGTTTATCCTGGCAGTATCAGACTCCTCTCTTTAGAATGACACCCAGCTTTCATGTATGTGTGGATGCATCATAATCATTATTATCATCAGTCATATGATGCCCCAGCACAAGGGTTAGGCTGGTGCAAATCGATGTACCTTAAGTTACCGCAACAATTGATTTATAAACTACGGTTGAAGTGTAAGTTTCATATCAATACCCATATTGCTGGATTAATGTACAATTTAGAAACTTGCTTATTTGCAAGTTCCTGTCAAAATGATTAGCACTATGGTTGTCTTATGTAAACTCAAAGTGGTTTCATTTCTTCATAGTTGCTGTAATATAAGTGTATGTCAAAAAAGCAATGAAGCAATGTAGGTAGTCACAGAATAAACCTTGTAATAAACAGTATAATAAAACAAACATATAATGGGGGAAAAAAAATTCTATCATTGTACACAAGAGAAAAAACTGTTACTTTTTATTGTTTCCTTGGCTATCAGTATACTAAAAAAATGATCTAAGCTATATAGCTGTCCTACACACAGTCATAACTGGGTAGACTCATTCAAGCGGCAGAGCAACCTATAAATGCAGTCCACCATTCTAAATTCACCTTCAACAGACACACAGGCACAAACAGTGAGTGTTCTCTGAAATGTGAAGCAGCCACAGAGCATTCATGTAGTAAAATGTATCCTGCACTCTCTGAGCATCTTGCAAAAATCCATCTACAGTAGTTCACTTTTATGGATTTCTTTATTGCAGTTGACATGGGCTTGCCCTGGGGACTAACTTGCTGTTCCATAAAGATCCTTAAATAGGCACTTCTGATGAAACATTTAATCCCAGCACTAGTATCAAATTGCCTCTTCTGCCCGTGATCGTAATGGAAAAAATCAGTTTGACAATTAATTAATTATATTTATGCCTATGTTTGACTGTTTATTATGCATTCCAAAGTAGTTTAGTTGCACGTTGTGCATTTCTCATTTATTTTTCCATTTATAAACGTTTAAAGAGGTTTGGATTCTTCAAGAGCTCATGATCAAACAAGCTAGTGCTCTGCTTTCCCTCTCCCTTAGCCTTTCTTGGCATTTTAGAACACCTTGCCTGAAGGATACTGAAAAAAGGCACATTCTCCTACAGGTGTCAGGAAATGCTGAACCACAGTGGGCATTTGGAAATCAGAATATAAACCCTCTGCCCTAAAATTTGATTTGTGCGAAGCAGTGCTTATTTTCTTTTCTAATAACAGCTACTTATTGCAGTCAGCAATAAGAACAGAAAGAATAAAGAATATATTTTTTTATTTATTTAGTTACTATGAAACCAGATTCAAACTTAACATAAAAAATAATATATATATATATATATATATATAAAACACTTTTATATACTTATAATAACATTGATTCTACTGCATCATTTAAAGGTAGTGTTCATCCTTCCGTAGAAGTACAATGACTACAAATCCCTTAGCAAGTCAGATATTAAATTTACAAGAGTTGCTAAAAATAGATAATAAAAAAAATCCACGATTATCCACGATTATCGTGGATTGGACCACATATCGCTCTAGTGTATGGTATAGTTTTTTTTTGTAACTAGCGGTAAAACGTTCCAAAAACGCTCAGCCCCGATGATCTCATCTCATGGGATTCTTGAATGATTATCGATTTTCGTTAGAAAAATCGTGCAGTGTGTGGGCATTTTCGATAATCATTCAAGATTTGCATGGAGAGAGGGCAGAGCGCTTCAGAACCCACACACGCTGATAGGCTGCATCGCTGTGTCCTCTCTCCCTCTGTCTGGGCATACAGCGCTGTATAGCCAGACAGATGGAGAGAGGACAAAGCGCTGCAGCCTGTCACCATGAATTTTTCATTGATCATTTTTTATTTTTTTTGCAGCCAACCAATAAGCTGGCTGCATGGGTCTACAGCAGAGATTATCGCCCCCAGCCTCTTTCAGTGTATGGTGCCGATATCAGGACTTTTCCCCAGGGGAAAATCATCCCATATATCGGCAGCCACATCATGGGAGCGATAATCGCTCTAGTGTGTGCCCAGCTTTAGTGTTATTTTTTCATCTTACAGTAAACTTATTTACATCAAAATGTACGGAATCAGATATTTAAAATATAAATAAATAACCATATGACTAAGAAAATAATAATAAACAAAAATAAACATTACAATTAGGTCTAGGTATAAAATGTGAAATAAACCCTAGAAATCATAACATATATACTAGGCCTTATCTGTGTGGAGTTTGTATGTTCTCAATGTGTCTACATGGGTTTCCTCCAGTTTCTTCCCACACTCCAAACACATACTGGTAGGTTAATTGACTGCTGAATAAATAAACCCCAGTGTCTGGGTATGTACATATGTACGTACGTATGTATGAGTTACACACCTTTGTATGTAGCTCCATGGGCAGGAACCTATGTGAATGTAAAATATTCACTATAATCTGATGACACTGTATAAAAATCTGTTAATAAATAATACATAAAATAAAAGCATATTTCTAAACAGGGACATAAGGCTTAGTCAAAGGGGTGGTTCGCTGTGTGCAAGGTGGTAATTCTGTTTTGTTTGTTTGTTTTTAAACAAAAGTTCTGTCCAAAAGCAGTGTCTAATATTTCTTGTAAATTAAAAGTAAGGGAATGTTATTAAAGGAGCAGAAATAGTTCTTTTTTTTTTCTAGCTTTTGCATTTATCTGCACACTCATATGAGAGTTTTGGGAACTGTCCCAGAAAAACAAATTATAGCGGTGGAAAAATGTGATCAAAGTAAGCATTTGTTGTACAACTCTGCTTCATTGTGACTTTATTAACACCCATATATTACTGTTTTACACAATAATGCGTGGTTTACAAAATACCGGATCCACCACAGCAGCTTATCCTGTGGCCCTTTTACCCTGCTGCCCACCCATTTAAAGTACTTCAGGGGAAGCTCCCAGAAGTGCCACTTAGCACGGATGTGGTTTGCAAAAGACAAACTACAGCTGAATGGAGAATGCCAGCAATGGCCGGCAGTTTGCATTGTAGAAAGCAGTGGTGATGCGACTCCTGGAGTTGCAAAGAGTCATCCGCCAAAAGTGTTTTTAGCTAACACTTACTTTCGCTTTCTTCAGTCCCAGCCACCCATGTCCTGCAGCCTTAACCCTCCATGCACCACAGCCTAACCATAACCTTCATAAGCCTATCCCAGCCGCAACCACCACAGTCTGTAGCTTAATCAAGACCTATCTCCTAACTGCCATGATTATCAGACACCCCCAAACATGACCAGTATTGCCTATTTTGTCAAAGTTGTAAGAAGATAAACAATGGCCAAATAAATAAAGTAACTTACAGATGGTTCTGGGGGTAACGAGATAATGATGTAAATCTCCAAATACCTGTCTAAAATGACAGCAAAGGTAGGGGCATTTCAGTAGAAAATTAGATCTTCACTGTGCATGAGCAGAATATAATCCTGAAAATGGATATATCTGCTGCAGAGGTCAGGACGGGTAATACTGGATGGCTATGTAGCTTTAGTACACTGCAACCAAATAAATAACACCTTAGTCACACTTAATGTGTCTCTCTAGATAGAAAATATCACATGAGATTGATAAATCCCACACTATAAAATTACCCCCTACAGTCTTTACTGCATGCAGCAGCTAGACTGATATTCCTTGCAAAACACTCTTCTAGAGCAGCTCCACTCTGTCAGCCTCTATATTGGTTGCCTGTAATTCATAGAATTCAATACAAAATCCTTTAGTTAACCTACAAATCTATCAATAAGATATTGCATACATATCCTCACTCATCTCAAGATTTATCCCAACTCCCTCTCAGATCTTCCTAGGACATTCAGCTTTCCTAGACACTAAACAATTGCTCCAATTGCCGGTTACAGGGCTTCTCCCGGGCTGCATCCACTCTCTGGAATAAACTCCCCCGCCCAATAAGACTATCCTCTACACTCCAAACCTTCAAGCGCTCCCTTAAAACTCACCTCTTAAGACAAGCTTTCCAAATTCCTCAACCCACTTCTTAATCTTGTAGCAGAAAGGAAACTAGTTGGAAATCGGGTAGACAAATGCTAACACAACTTTGAACACTTTCTCTTTCCATACTAAATTTGCCCTAAGTTTTGCTGTTGGCACTGCTGTGTGACTGGATCACACAGAGACCTGAGCACTTTTTACCATATAACCTGGCTCGTCCAATTGTATGATACAGTATATATAGCAATTGTATGTAGTATATATAGCACTTGCTCCTATGTATCAATCCCCAATGTCCTATAGATTGTAAATCTGTGAGCAGGGCCCTCTTACCTAAACAATCTGCTTGTTACTACCCAGTCTTGTTACAATGGGGCTGATCCAGAGCTACTAGTATTCGTAAGATCGGCTGTTCCTCTCCGTAACTACGCTGCAGTTAGCGAAGGTAGGCGGGGGGAGGCAGGGAAATGAGGAAGGAAGGGCTATGTTAGGTCAGCACGCTCATGGTCCCGGCATATTTACACTCTGTTACGCCGGCTGAAGTTAGGGTAGCCTTTAGCCAGAGTAACAGTGTGTAATTACGCCGGGACAGGGGGAGTGTCGGGGGAAGTGAATCGATGTAATCGTAACTCTGGCTCAGGCCCAATGACTGTAAAAGCGCTACGTAATATGATGGTGCTATATAAAAACCTGATAATAAATGATAGACAGACAGACTGACAGATAGATAGATTTAACAATCTTTTGCAAAAGCTAAAAAAATGTATTCCATATCAACAAATTCCACTAACTATACTTGAACTTTCTTACATATTTTATGTTAATCCATGTTGTGACATTTTCGTACTTAGCTGCAACCTGAAGAAGGTCGTTCAAGAACAAAACTTCATCTTTGATCTATAGTCCTTACATGACATTTCAAATGACTGGAAGCCAGAGCTACTTTCATAAAACAATGTTATGCATTACAGAGAAGCCGATTTATTCTATTGCTACTGGGAATGATACTGGAGGCCATTTCAATTTCTCAATGCAACAAAGACATCTCAACAATTGCAGACAAACAGGTAATATGTTGTCAAAAAACATTAATAACGACTTCCGGTGGGCGGCGCGTCGAGTATGGTCGCATCTTAGACGAGCTCCGTTCGGGCACTGCTGAAAGAGACCTGCTACAGCCCCAGAAGTGGGAAAAATCTGCTCTCCTACTAGCCTATCGGGCAAGTGAACCGAGGGGGCACTCCTGGCAGGTGGAACGGAGGAACCTTATCTCCCCGGAGTCTGGCCTGGGATCGAGGCCTGCTGCGCGACTGTTAGCCCGACCGCCATCTTAAGGGTGACTAGCTGAGCGCGTGTGAGGAGGCACGTGGGACTAGCGGGAGCTGTTGCCCTTTGTATTCCGGAGGAGACGCTGGTCAGAGGGTAGCTGACTCTTGGTCTGGGAATCTGCGAGGCCACGTGGGACCGGTGAGAGCTGTTTCCAGTGGAGTGCAGATATACCTCGGTCGGTAATACATCTTTTAAAGGTGACACCCCAATACTAACCTTCAGATACACGGCGGTGAGTTGGTGGACTCTAGTTGGGGGCGATAATCGGCGCGAAAATTATTACGGAGAGGCGCCATTTTAGATCCTCTGACGCAGCTAGTCTCTCTGCCCTGCGGGGGCAGCTACTCCTACACACAGCACTATTGGTGTTACTGCCATGTCAAACTACAGAACCAGCACAGTTAATTGAGCACTGCCTGTGTGGATGGACATAGATTGATTGACGGGTACCTTATTCTGCTAAATAAATAGAAGACATAGTGCAATTGACACAGCCATACTTGCCAAAGCATATCCCTTATGACGGAAACCATCACCCAAGTGGAGGCATCTCACTAATACTAAGACTGCTTATTTCCACCTCAGCCAAGCCAAACTTTTCAGCAGAGGTCTAACTTTAGGGCTCCCTTGGGGTCCTGGTGCTGGACATTCCTATACCTATGGAAGTGTAACAGAATTCTCAATACCTACCCTTTGCCAAGTCACGTTTGCTCACTGTGATATGCAGATGGTGTCCTCTTGTGGCCGTTGTCTTGCCTAGAGAGAAGTCCATACTGGCAGAGTTCTCTTTGTGGAGATATAGCAACATCTTCGGGCTGATTTGAATGCACAGATTTGTCAAGAGACTGATGAGGAGGCTGACAGTTACTGTTTAAGTATTCTACGTATATACTCT
Organism: Limnodynastes dumerilii; assembly: GCA_011038615.1. Taxonomy (NCBI): domain Eukaryota; kingdom Metazoa; phylum Chordata; class Amphibia; order Anura; family Limnodynastidae; genus Limnodynastes; species Limnodynastes dumerilii. The sequence continues at coordinate 115,579 of WWET01000817.1, read as the reverse complement.
GGGAACTGGCACTTTACTTTTGTGGACTTCCTCTACAGTTTCTACATTGTGGGTTTCACTGGGCCTGAGTAGGGATCTCCAGCAGGGGAGCCAAGGGAATTTTGTAACTGCTGTAACCCTGTAAGCGTGCCCAGACTATATCGATAGTGCTATCTATATTTCTAGTTTGTTGTAGTGTAGCCCTTGCTAAGGGTAGTGGCGGTCACACGCATTATTGTAACTGTTCTTGCTTCCTATTTTTCTGGTTCTCAATTCATATCAGATATTGCTATGTAATCCTTTCATGATACCATAAATAGGGAGGACAGGAGACCATCTATGGCTTAAACCATCATACATGTATGTTAACTTGTGGGTACGCCCATTGTAAGCTAATATAGAGTAGGGGCATCTGGAGTTTGTTAAATATTCTGGGAGTGAGGAGGGATAATATAATAACAGCAAACGAAACAAAAAAAAACCAAAAAACACCTTTTCTCATTCTCACTTATTGGGCATGGACAAATATCTTGAAAACATGCCGTCTAAACATGCTCAAGCGTCCGCAGCATCCACTGCAGCCAAGTCAGGTAGATCTAGGCAAGCTGGATCTAAATCCAGTCCTAGCTCCCCCATAAAAAAGGCGCCAGACGCCTCTCCTTTACCAGAGGTACCTTTGCCTGATAATCTAGCACTTTCTCAGGAGTCCCTGGCGACAATAGCAAGAGAAATCTCCAATTGCATAATGCCACAGATAGATAAAAAGATAGAGCGAATACAAACTATGTTTGACGCCTCTTTAGCGAAGATAGAAGCTAATACCAATAGACTCACAACATTGGAGCAGCGCTATTGAGTCACAAGCTAGAGCTATTCAGACATTGACTGAAAAAGTGGACGACTTGGAGAATAGACACAGACGCAATAACCTGCGTTTTATAGGCATACCCGAAAATGTAAAGGGGGATCAACTGCTGTCCTTCCTCAGTATCTCTTTGCCCAGAGAGTTGGGAATTAATATTGATAATAATCCCTTCCAGATAGAGCGTGCACATAGACTTGGTCCAGAACGAGGGGAGAGGGGAGCACGCCCGGTTATTGCAAAGTTTCTAGACTTCCGCTCTAAGGAACTCTTGTTGTCATCTTACAGAAAGTCCCAGCAATTACAGGTTGATGGGTCTAAGATATTAATTTTTCAAGACTTCTCGGTAATGGTGGCTAATAAGAGAAAAGCATTTTCCGAAGTATGCCAGACCCTCTTCACACAGAGGCGTAAATTTGCCCTACTCTATCCGGCTAAATTAAGGCTTACAGTAAATGGTCGTACGTATTTTTTCTCAGATCCTGCCAAGGCCAAAACATTTATTAATGAACACCCTTTAGATCAGGATAGGCAGAAAGATGTTCCAGACTAAATCTTCTAAGTTGCTTTCAGTGGTTTAGGTATTATTGTCTGAAATGTATGGTACGTAATAATGTACTTCTTCTGTCCTCCTCTATTATTGTTCTTGTTTTTGTTATTGATACTGCTACAGTTATTGTGGTGGTGTCATTTGTGAATACAGATGTTTGTAGTTTTGTTTATTTGGTTGCGAACAGTTATAATCTGGTTACAGTTTTGGGTCCACTGCCCTATGATTAGGGAGAGTGCACCCTTTTCATTTTGGAAATGGAAAAAGTTAGAAAAAGGTTGGAGCACACACAATGCAAGTCTTGACTCAAAGCTAGAAAGCAAATGTTATGTTATAAATGATGCTGTTTTTCTCTTGTTCGAGGATACCTGGTGTATTGTGGTTACCGGGGAAGCGTGTCATCAATGGCGTATCTCAGTATGGACAGGTACCGGCCAAAGATCTCTCCAGGAGGGGGTAGGATTACTGCACCAACACAAACACATGACAACACCACTGTGTTAACGAGGGCAGGGTTCAGGGTGGTCTCCTGGAACGTGGGGGGTCTTAATGCGACAGCAAAGCGAAAAAAAGATTGCACAACATTTAAAAAAAATTGAGGCCAGATGTCGCATTTTTACAAGAGACCCATTGGATGACTGAACACTCTTCAACTCTAAAAGCCTCGTGGATTAGGGACTGTATCTCCGCATCGTACCGAAATAAAACCAGAGGAGTGGCGATTTTACTACATAAGGATTTACAGTATGAGCTGGGGGATGGGATTGTTGACCAGGAGGGACGCTATTTAATACAAGATATCACAATATTGCATTCCAGATACACATTGGTGAATGTTTATGCCCCTAACACACAAAGTGGGGAATTCCTGACCAACTTACTTTATATTCTGGAGGGGACTTCAACATAGTTGGGGATCCGTGCTTGGATAAATTTCCATCAATGTCCCCGTCTGTGTACCGCTCCTGGCGTCATGTGGCTTCCTTAAAGGCAGACTTACAGCTAGTAGACCCTTGGAGGATTATGCACCCCACGGACAAATCTTACACCTTTTGTTCGGGAGTACATCGTTCTCTTTCGCGGATAGATTATGTTTTGGTAGAGGACCCCATCCTAACCCACGTTATCTCTGCTACCATATCAGAAATATTGATCTCAGATCACGCGCCGGTTTCTCTGGAAATCGCTTTTCCGTCCCCTCAAGACTTCACACGGATTTGGCGGTTTCCGGAGTACCTGGCAAGCAGTGAAGACTTCCGCCGGAACCTTAATGGCTAGTGGGGAGAATTTATGGTTGATAATCTAGAACATCTTGACTCCCCATCTCTGTTCTGGCATACCTCCAAAGTTGTCTTACGAGGCCGCATTATTGGGTATATGGCTAGGAAGCGAAAACAAGAGAAAGAATTGAGGGAGGATATGAAGCAAGCTGTGGCAACTGCCTTTCAGTGCTATATTGATGACCCCACAGACGCAAACTTTTTAGCTTATGACCAAGCCCGTAAAACCCTAGACCAATTTTTAACTACTAAAGCAGTGCGTAGCTGTGAATGTCAGACAAAAATATTACCGTTGGGGGAATAAAGCGGGCAGGTTGTTAGCAAGGATGTCCAAACCATATTAACCAAAATCCCACATAGCCAGTATGAAAAGGGAGGAGGATGGGGTCCTTAGTATTAAATCTACAGAAATAGTGGAGCAATTTAGGAAATATTATGACGAACTTTACCAAAATAAACCTGTAGACCCGACCCTGCAATCTCATTTATTGGCAGAAGCTAAATTACCGCAGTTGACTGCGGAGCAGAGGGAGAGTTTAAAAGGTGCCATAACTATAGATGAAATTAAGTCAGTCATAAAAACATTGAAGTTACACAAGACGCCAGGGCCGGACGGTTTTTCAGCTAGCTATTATAAGTTACTGTGTGGTGAGGTTGCACCAATTCTGGCAGATTTATACAACACCTTCCTTCAGCAGTCTGCGGTGGACCCTTCTTTTAATGAGGCCTTAACTATAGTACTGCCCAAACCAGGAAAGGACCCACAACGGGTGCAGTCTTATCGTCCTATTTCCCTATTAAATACGGACTTAAAAATCTTAACCAAAGTAATCATCACGCATCACGTCTGCAGGCCATACTTCCCTCAATATTAACAGCACATCAACTGGGATTCACAAGCGGGCGACAGTCTGTGAGGGGAATTCGAACAGCTTTGGCGGCAGTAATTCACTCCCATGACCTTCCTCGAACTCAAAATATGCTCCTTAGTCTTGACACTAACAAAGCCTTTGATACGGTGCTTTGATCACCCTTATTTAAAATATTGGAGGTTAGGGGATTTGGGTCAAACTTTACAAATTTGATCACAACAATATATAGAAACCTGCAAGCGTCCCTTCTGGTCAATGGTTAAGAAGTTACCCAATAATATTGAGCCAAAGCACAAGACAGGGGTGCCCTCTCCCCCATTATTGTTTAATTTGGCCCTTGACCCACTGCTCCGCATTTTAGAAAATTGGTCGGAGTTTGAGGGCATTCAAATTGGTACTAGTGTAGTTAAAGTCACAGCTTTTGCGGATGATCTCCTTCTATATATTGGCAACCCGCAGAACTCGGTCCATCAGATAATGGATAAACTAGATAAATATGGGGATATATCGGGGTTCCGTATTAATGTAGCTAAATCCATAGCCATGTATTTACCATCACATTGCCATATACCTGCGTGGGGGCATAGACTTTCTGTCCAATGGGCCAAATCCCATTTTACTTATTTGGGGGTACAAATCCCCAAAATCCCCTCTCAGCTCTATTCACTAAATATTACTAAAGCCATTACTTCACTGGAGCGGGAACTGGAAGGCTGGAAAAATCTCCCGTTATCGTACACTGGTAGAGCAAACTTATTAAAAATGGTTTCATTCCCCAGACTCCTTTATATCCTCCAGTCACTGCCCCTATTACTAACTGCTAAAGATGCAAAACAGATAAACTATCTTTTTCGCTGCTTTATTTGGAAAAACAAGAGAGCTAGAATAAGTCTCAGAAAACTTCAGCAAACAAAAATAAATGGGGGCATCAATTTTCCGGATATAGTAAAATATAGTCAAACGACCCATTTCAGGTATCTGAGAGACTGGCTAACATGTTCGAACACCTACACAAATGTGAGGATAGAGGAGAGTTTTTTGGAGGGATCAAGTCTGCGGGCCTTTCTACATGGTGGGGACCAGGAGATCACCCTGAATGTTAAAACCAACCCGTTATTGTGGAACTCTAAAAAAGTATGGCATATAATTAGAAAGCAGTTTAACTTAAATCCACACTTCACGATACACCTCCCATTCCTTCGTAATCCTGACTTTCAACATGGTGCAGCATCCTACCCCTTTACTATTTGGCGGGTGGGAGGAGTGCACTCAATTGGGCAGTTGCTGGACAGAGAGGGCCGGAGAGTACTCACCTTTCGGGAGGCTGTGGAGAAATTTGCTTGTATACAGGCCTTTCCTATAGCCTACTTACAAGCTAAGCATTACGTAGCCCAAGTGATAACAAATTTTAAAAACCCAGACTGGAATAACAAATTAGATAGTTTACTGCAACAGGCGCCACCTCCGAAACGAGCTCTGGCAGTGCATTATGCTATAATCCGGGAAGAGATAGATCATTTAGATAGTGGTTCAGGCATAGCTAAATGGCTAGAGGTGTTCCCTACACTAAGTATAGAATTGCTACTCAAGGCTTTGGTATCGTCCAGTAAGCTGCTACCTGCCAGCATGTATGTTGAAATGTTTCTTAATATTTTTCACCGCACATACTTATCTCCGCTAAAGAGATTTAACTTCAATATGTCAGAAACACACTCATGTTGGCGTTGTCAAGCCCCTAATGCCGATATATACCATTGTCTATGGCAATGTCCCATTGTACGGAAATTTTGGTTGGAGGTGAGGGACTACGCAATGAGGCACTTGGTCAGTTATCTCCCATTTGACCCGCAGTGGGCAGTGCTTGGAATATTGCCTAAGAACCAAAGGGTATTCCGTGGAGGTAGGAAATTGGCAATGGCACTGAGTGCGGCAGCCCGGAAAACCATACTTCATGTATGGCTAAGTCCAAACCCACCTCCACTGGCGTTGTTCCGTCAGAAACTATTTTATGTTTTTAAAATGGACTGGCTGGAGGCGTCTTTGGACAAAGAGGTCAAAGTTGAAACTTTCTTTTTAACCTGGGAACGTTATATTGATGACCTCTCGATTCCCACTAAACGTCAAATCTATACTACATTCCACGATGCATCCTGGTATCTTCTTAGGGAACAAGATTGCGATCCACCTATTGTCCTGTGAGCGTTATATAATGATGACATAACTGTGAGATCTTTTGAATTGTGAATTTCTTGTATTGAAGCTTTGATTTGAACAACAATGGATAGTTATGTTCGATAACTGTTAAATACTGTAATGCATAAGTGAACTTGTCCGCAAATAACTGTTTTCCTTTTTTTTTCTGTATTGTGTGTGCACAATAAAAATGTTTGAAAAAAAATAAATATATATATATATATATACATCTATTAACCTGGTCACTAATTCTTGCTTTCAAAATGCAAAAGTTATTAACTTTTATTATTAACTTATTAAACTAAAAAAAAATATTCGGATAGTTTTAAGCGTATTCTCTAGGCGATAATACACAGAGGTCAGACGGGTTTCATCTGGGGGAGGAACTCAGTTTTGAATATAAGGAAAGTGCTCTCAGTTATACAATACCTGGGGGAGACTCCGTCTGATGACCCCTGCCTGATCTTATCGT
>WWET01000817.1:85928-108044 GCA_011038615.1 Limnodynastes dumerilii | reverse complement strand
GAAAGAAGAAAGAATAAAGAAGAAGACTTCAGTTAAAGGAAAATTGAAGGCTCCCAAGATGCGGACAGCTAATGGTGAGTTATAAAATATATATAAATTTTTTTATTATTATTATACACATGTACCACTTTGTTTTATACACTTAGATTAGGAGAGATGACCTCCTAAGGTAAGTGCATACACGTAGGGGGTAATGTTAGTTAGGTTTAATAATTTTTGTACATATGTAACACTTTATTAAATTAGTGAAAGGGTTAATGTATTTGTATAATTATTTTTATTTTTTTTACACACACTGGACACGCAGTTCTGCATGTCTGCAATGTGTATCCATGCTGTAAACATAGAATTACAAGGATCACCTTTGCTGATCCTTGTAATTCAATGACTACAGCATGCCTGCACGTTGCAAACATGCAGAACTTTGAATTTTTTTAATACACGCGATATACCGCCATTAGTTAAAGGGCTAATCGCGGTGATTTTTTCATTAAAATCACTGCGATTAAGCCCTAAATGCATCGCGGGGCATCGCGTGTGTTTGTAAAACATCGCAGCTTAGTGAATTCGGGCCAAAAAAATAAAATTTCGCGGGGTAATCGCTGCGATCGGCCGCGATGCCCCGCGATGCGATTTTTATGTAAAATATCGTCTTTAGTGAATAAGGCCCTAAGAGTGAAAATTTAAATAATAAGGGCTATAGATCATTGGCTGAAGTCAGTGGAAATTGGTAACTAAAATAGTTAGGAAAAAAAAAAACTACAAGAAAACCAAGGTAAAAATAGTTCAAGAAGAAGTATGAAAAAAATATAAGCAACATTTTTTTTGAATAAAATAAAAAAAACACAAAGTTATTCTTAACTACTTAAATTTGATGTGACTACACATAAAAAAAAAAGAACATTTTTACACTAATAGGCAATGTACAAATTAGAAATCTATAGAAAAATTTTTACTATGACAAATTTAGGCTATAAAGGACTATTAAAGACTATGATGTCATTTACTTTCAAAACAAAGCGATTGACGTTATTAATCTAAATTACAATAATAATAATATTTCAAAGAAAGATTTAAATGTGAGTTTTCAGATTAAAAAAACATGACTTTACTGATATATTCTAAAGGTGATTCTATTTCTCCATGTGAACTCAGTGTCTCGAATTTATTACCCGCCTGAAAGCGTTTTCCTTTCTGGAAAGTGCTCAGAAAAAACGTGATGTACATCAATTTACATCAATCGTCTTTGCGATTGCCTCTGCACGGCACTGCGGATACTGTGTGCCGCCTTATAAATAAACATTATTAATAATATTACATCAATCGTCTTTGCTATTGCCTCTGTACGGCGCTGCGGATACTGTGTGGCGCCTTATAAATAAACGTTAATAATAATAATACTAAAATCAGAAGTGGCTAAAGAACAATCATGCAAAAGACAGAAAGTGGGTTCACTGACCAAAAAAACCCCCTTCACTATCATGTAAAAATAGGATGAAGGTACATAATTCCAATCATTCTACTGTTGGCTGAGCCTGCAGAAAGAGGTAGAATTAAACCTATTGAACCTTTTGAAGTATAAAATGTCCTATTAACCTTTATTATTTCTGAATAAAGTGCGTTAAGATATCTATGTTGTATTACGACCAGTGTTACATCACTGAGAAATCACTGTTCAATTCAAAAACTCTATAATTTGTGCATGCCTGTTAACTGTAAAAACAAACACAAAATATAACAAAAACACAACTGACAAACAGGTCCTTAATGTTTATGCTTCACTATACAGCATTTATTAAAAGCATCAAAATCAAGATCTGTTATTTGTAAAACTACAGTCACTTTGTATCCTACTCTCACCATATTCTCACAACAGCAGTGGCAATAAAACAGAGAGAATTTGATACATAAACACACTGTCAGCTGAAATAGTCATATTCATAATCAACAGGAATCAAAATTCTAAGTGTATTAAAAAATGATTCTATTAAACCCTGAGATGGCTAGCAAGCCACTGATAAAAACTGCAAGTAGTGCAGGAAATTTCCAGCTAATTTGAAGATATAAAATTTGCTGAAAGTACCAATTTAGCTCAGCACTAAAGTCATAAAAACAAACTGTTTAGTTAATATAAACTAGATATAGACCTATTACCTACATCACATGCAAACCGCCATATGGACAGTAATTATCATCTCTCGTGCACAAACATTTCTAAGTAAGAAGTACATCAACTTTACATGGACAGGTTTACTTGTATTTAAACCTTCTGTAATTACTCAAATGTTTTTCTAGAGATCCTAATTGCTCAGGGTATAAAAGCATTTGTTGATTGGAATGGAAGCATAGTAGTTAAATACCTGCATAGCTTTAACCAGCAATGTCTTTTCAACATATTTCTCATAGTGGAAGGAAATCCCATCACAAGCAATGCAGCTGGAACAAATGGCAACCACTCTCTAAACACAGGACATCACACGATGTATTAATGGTACAAGACTATGTTTTTGCTCCTTGTTTAAGTTTTACTGTATATTACTAAGATTCAACAGAATCCTAGGCAGATAGAAGGCCAGGAACATGGAGACCCCTGCTTCTCTCCACTGAAGAGATGAGTTACAGGCATTATTCATCCATCATCAAGAGTCTTCATATCATATCTTCCTTCTTGTAAGAAAAGCTCTGAGAATTTGAGTGTTTGAGTGTTTAAACAAAGATAAAACCCAATGACGACAAAATATAACTAACACGGAAATGTTCTGATGTCCCAGATCTTCACACTAACCACACAGCAATGGAATTTTGACAGCCGGGGCCTACCTCACCATGTTCATCACTGACTGTTTCAAGATTGGCTGAGAATAAACCCAGGTGTGAGTCCAAGAAGTGGAGCATTAAAGACATGCTGCACCCAACGGTCTCATAAGCTTATACAAGACAGTCCCCCATCTCGTGCAGTATGCGGTCATATGGTTCCCTAAGAAGTTCTGGCATAGGCTCTTCAAAGCCTGCCATGCAAATTTTTAGCAGGCCATCAAAGCACTCATCACGCATCAGTTCTGTTATTTGAGGACCTACAAAAATCCCCTCTTTGAGCCTTGCCTCTGTGACCCTTGGAAACTTCTTTTTTAAGTAGGCAAAGGCAAGCCCACTTGGAACCAGTGCTTTGGTAACCTTCTTCACTCCTAGGGTTAAAGAAATTCGTTTGGGACAATGCTTCCAAATGTAATTGTATTTTCAGTCCCAAGAAGAGTGAAATGACTTTCAGGTCACCATAGACATGGTATCGGTTTGCTCCCTTGTGTTATCTTGAAAGCAATAAGTCAATGGTTGTGGAGTAGCACAGCTTTCAAGCTTACTTTAGAGGAGTCAACAAATAGGCCCTAATCCACTGCCTTGTACTCGTGTCCCATTGCATCCAAGACAGACTTAACATCATGGCAAAAGACAAGTTCATTTTGGGGGCAAAGAAATTCTTGAAGCCATTATATGCCTCTGTCTGAAAGTACATACTTGAATTACATTATAAAGGAAATTCCAGCCCTTCAATCTAGAGCCCAAAGGCTCTGCTTGTCTTTCGGAGAGATTGAAATCCTGGACAAGGTTGTTGAGCTTTCCTTGGATTAATAAATGTGGTTTAGAAGATGGGAGACTTGAAATTTATGTCAAGACTTGACCTGATCATCGTTGCTTTTCAGGCTCCCTTTCTGGTTCATCTGTCCAAAAACTGAACTCTTCTGGAGGTCTATCTACAGACATTACTGGGGCATAGGCCTGGTGGTGGCCGTTAAGTCCAGGTATGTTGCAGTGTGCTTTAACTTTGAGCTGATGCTCTGAATGTTCTTCAGACAAAAGTAGCAGTCTGTGTTGTTGTCTTTCAGTCCCCTCCAAATCTTCAGTGCTGAGAGTCCTTTGTCCAGCCTGTGAGGAGCTTGACACAAGTGAAACAGCAAACATGAGGGGATTTGTTACTGACTTTGCAACCATATTAAATCTTGTTGCACCACTTCATGAATCGAGTCAAACGCTGTTTCTACTGTTTAAATGCTACATTACCAGAGGTAGCAAAAAGAGACTGAACAGAGCCTTCTATGCATTGTGCCACATGTCAGATAAACACAGCTCAGCGTTCACTGTTTCCTTTAGAAGGCAGAGAAGCACAGCATCCACAGATTCCCAGAGAAGACGGCAGAGAAACACAGTGCAGCATGCATTGTTACCTCAACGAATGTGATGGTCCTTACAGCAGTTTCTGAGTGCGGCGCATGCAAACCGTTGTTCCAGCCCACACACCAAACACTGAATTGGGTGGAGCTTGTCACACACTGTTAGTAACGGTTTTTACAGCTGCTTGTCACACAATACTGAGGACCAATCTGTCCACAGCACACACAAACCCATGGACCAATAAGTGCTCAACCCACCTGTAACAAATAGACCTCCCTTAACACTCAATAAATGGGCTATATATTGCAATATCATGCAATAATGCTATATATTGCAATAATATCTTTTAAGGTGGACATAACTTCAAAACTGGATGCAATTCCATTTTAGAAATTTCTGGCTGCCTCTATTTTGAAAATGGTACTGATTAGAAAATTTTACTAATGGATGGGTAAGTATACCTAATTTATTTTTCGGCATACTTATCCATTCATTAATTCGGAAACTGCTGACGCAGACCTGTTACACCGGACAGGACAGATGATTACAACAGGGGAGTCTATGGGGAATCTTAGAGTTAGGAGTCTATGGGTGAGTCTTAGGGTCAAGCTGCAGGGAAGGGATTCTTAGGTTCAGACTGCAAACATGGGGGTCTTGGGGTCAGGTTACGGGGAAGGAAGTCTTAGGTTCAGACTGCAGGGAGGGGAGTCTTAGGGTTAGGCTGCGAAGAAAGGTGTCTTAGGGTTAGGCTGCAGGGAAGGGAGTTTTAGGGACAGGTCATTTCCAAAAAACGGCCGTTCTTACTGCAGACCCACGCCCCTTCAAAACTGCAGGTGATTTTATGACCATTCATGAGGTCAGTAGAGAGAATACAATAACAACACATGAGGAGCCCTGCGACAAAATCATTGTCAATCAGTGTTATTGGATCACTGCAGGTATATTTAGTCAGTGTAACACGCTGTTAGGAGGAGCTCCTCCACAGCCCCACTCTGTCTAATGCGCGAATTCAACCCTTAGGCTTTTTCAAAAGCATCATTGTATCATTGTATACTGACTGAGGGCACACCTCCGTTGGATATTAGGGATTGTAGTCCTGAATTGTTTTGTTTTTTTTCCTGTTTTGTGCTTGATCCAACTATTCTTTTTACGGTCTATAGATTTTCATACATATTATGAAAAAGCACCAACAATTTGATAAAAACACACAAAACTGGTGGACACTGGACTTCTTGATCTATTCCAATATGACTATTCTTTGAAAAAAATTATAATAATATTAAAGAGCAAATACAGAAAAAACAGCTGAATATGCACTTTTGGATAGACCAATGCAAATAACAGGTAGCTTTGTATTTCTCTTCAATGTTGTTTGAGAAGATGGGCAATTGCGTTAGTTTTAGGGGAATCAAACCAACACTGGAGAAACACAACACACTCACATTACAGATGCGGTGCAGTCTACTAAAAGGTGCCAGTGAACAGGTTTATAGAACAGCTTATTTATGTAATGTAAGGGTCTGTTTTGAAATATTATCAGTCATTTTAATTGGTTGTGGTCAGTTTAACAGGTAACCCCATTCCAAATCACACATTTTGAAGTATTTTATGGGAAAATAAACTGTTATGGTTTTCTGAAACTATTTGACATATGGAATATCTAACAATATGTTCCCATGTATTAAAAACAAATCAATATTTCCTTGAACTGTGCTTATTTATCAAGGACACAACTATTTTCATGGTATTATCTACATTTAATTATGATTTCAAATAAAAGTAGTTTCATTTCATTGCATGAGATTCTTTTTTATTTGTAAGCAATTTTTAATCAAAAAGAACATCTTGTGACATTTTGCCCAGATGAAATCTGTTCAAAATAGATGCATCCTAATAAAATTGTCTGCCTGTACCCAGCGGTTAGTTCTTGACTTGTCTTGATAGTATCATCCAGTGCTAGTAAACACGAAAAAATCAGATTACACATATTCCAGGAACTAATACCAGTTTTATAAACCACATGAGCTGTTGTATAAATGATGTATTCAATCCTTGTGAAAGACAGCACAACTCTCCTAAAATAAATTTTAAAATTTGGGAAGTTAAAGTGGCACATAACTGATTAATTTCTAATTGTCTTCCAAAAACAAGAATTAAATGTTGGCAAGTGGCAGAGGCAGGCATAAATCCTGAGCATTCATAGGCACACAAAATGGTACACATGGATGGCTATGCAAGTACGGCACATAGCATATATTTATTTTTATTGATTGTGCATATAAATAAATAGGTTGTTTTTTTTACTAATCAGTCCATTCATTTATCTCTCTCACACACTCCGAATGGAGCTGTGAAGGTATTCTCCCTAGGGAATTATCTCTGCCAAAAGAGGGAAAGTGAGTGGAAGTTACTTTGGTCCTGATCCTGGGAATCTAAGTTGCACCAATTACAAAGGCGGGTTGAACACTATTTATATTTCTGAGACACTTTGTGAGACATTGTGGAATTGAACTGTGGCTGGTTTTCATTACCAATGCATAAATCTGGGAATGTTAAATTTATATCTTGGTCTCTCTTGTTACACTCTTAGGTGAAAGTTTTTGTGTTGTGTGTGTGTGTGTGTGTGTGTTATTTTATTGCTGGTTTATTAAATTTTAAGCGGAACACTTAAGCGGAAGCTTTTATTTTATGTGACCATATATGATGCGCAAGAACAGGGTATTACACTGTATTGTAAGTGTTTATGAATAGTGCAAGCATTTCAACCTCAATGTGAATGCACTACAATAACACAAAGTAATGAATTTATGAGCATGCCCTTACTATACACTGACTCCTCCTCTTCACTCCAATGACACACTCTTCAAAACGTAAGCAACCGCGGCTTGAGTTAAATTCGGGTCAGTGCATGATAGCGTGCTCTTTATTTCTGAGCATGTGCAGTACAAAATCACTCCAAGATACGCTACTGACCTTACTTCCGCTCACCTGTGGATCAGCCCTAATGTGAGTATAGTATAGTGTAATCAACTCAGTACATGATTACGTGTTGTCAGTGTATTGGATTTAAAACAGTAACATCTGAAAAAATAAATGAAAAAATCATACCTGATAAATCAAATGTTCACTGAATAATGCTAGTTGATTTTGCTTTAGCAATCATTAAATCGCAGTTAAGTGCTCAAGGTAACTTTGAGAAAATATCACAAGTATTACAATGACACACAATTCTCAATACCTAAATATATGGAGCTATAAAAAAAACTAAACATTTGTTTTAAGATATAAAGATGAAATATATTAGGTTGGTTCATTAAAAAAAAAAAAAAAAGATGTTTAAAGCAGAAAAAAAAGGTAAGTTCCGGAAAAATGAATTGGTATTGTTATAGGTCATCTTGATAAATCATTTTAAGGTGGTTCCTTTTGGTTGTGTAACTTTCACAATGCATTTTACTGCAGCAGAAAACTTCCACTTGGTAATTAACAGCCTCCTGTTGGGTTTGCAAGAGAAAAAAAAAAAAAAAATGTTTCCAAGCTCAGACCTTTAGTAAAGCAGGAGTGCAAGGATTTGTTTTTAAACAAAACTAGATTAAAAGAGGAGAAGAGGTGACTTTGCTATAACCCAGAGTCATTAATAATATTGAGCAATAAATCAAAGCTTCAGACAGAACAAAGACCAGCGTACAAAATAAACAAGAGGATTCACAGGGAAAGCAGGACAAAACTCTTGAAAGCAACAATAGAGATGGCACTGCCAATAAAGTGCAGTTGATAAATGAGGGCATTCATTTCTTCGAGTCATGGAAAATGGCACAGTTCAAACGTGATGACCGGATGTGTAAAACACGCCTCACGTGACTGTAATGGCAATAAGGCACTCTTACAATCTGACAATTACATCATTATCATAATAAGCACAATTGTGATAAATAGATAGTTACATGGCACACCTTAAAAAAAAAAATACATTTTGGTATCCAGAGCACAAGTTAAAATTTAGCAGACAAAATGCAAAATGAGCCTTAACACTGACTTTTAATGGTTATGTATAAAAAGCTAAGCAAGTACAGGTGTTAAGCAGATTTAAAATTTTACCTTCGGTAAAATGCATTAACTGAAGTTCCCAAATGGTTGTCCATATACGTAATTCCAAATGAAGTGCTTCTAAAGCAGCATGTGACAGGTCTGGCTATAAATGTCAGCCATAGTCGAAAGTGCCGTAACTCTAACCACATCATCTTTCATAACACAGGCTTATAATATTCCTATTGTAATATTATCTGAGAAGTAATAAAAATATGTATATTTCCATGTAGATTTATGACCGTATAAAGAAGCAGGAATCGCTCCTTCCTATCAAAATTCAAAGCATCTCACGTACCTGCTGGCACCATGTATAACATTACTGAGCAGGGAAATGGAGTCACAGGGATGAATGGGGAATTTTAGTTCTGATGTGATGATGCAATGAAGTCATTGGGAATGACATATGTTCCTCTTTTATGGTTAAAGGGAGCTTACATTTGCCCATGGTCTCCTACTTCTCTATAACAAAATGCATTTCTTATTTAGATTTTATAATATTATAAACTCTTCACTTGCAGTAATCAGGTAGATTTACTCTGCTGAGCAAGTAATAATTCTACTTTAGTACATATTTTGTTGGGAATTGTTTTATTGTGTGGAGTTCAGAAGATAATTCACAAAACATTCCAGTACAGAAGCAATGAAACATTAATGTAGCTGCTCCTAGCTGCCCGCCAAAGCACAACAGTTTAGCTTTAATAGTGCACATTGTGTGGCAATCACAAAAAGAAATATACTGTGTGTTTGTGTGTGTGTATATATATATATATATATATATATATATATATATATATATATTTATTTTGCCACACAACTCTGAAAGTTATATTCAAGCACGTAGAATCACTGTTTCACAAAATAAAAATAACTAGCAAACAAAAATCATGGCCTATCTGACCTCTAAGACAGAAAAATGGTGTTCCACTCACAACACAACACATAAGCATATCCAACTTGGTGTCTCTCCAGAAAGGCCTCCTGCAACAGTGACAATCACAATGAGCTAAAACACCAAGACAAAGGTGTAGTAGTAATCACCATGCTTACAAGCTTCAATGTCCTGAAGACCCAAGATGAGCTTGGTGGATGGAGTCCAAAATCTATTTCCTAAACACAACCCAAGTACCTCTTAACTTTGGTGGGGTTTTTGAAACATATAAGATGGATAGTCGCCACATAAAGATAAAAAAGGGAAACAGTAATACATAGTGGTTTGAATGTTGAATTCACCACTAAGTAATGTGGTTTGAAATGATTTCAATACACATAACATGTAAGACCTTGCCTAATTCATTTTCACAAAAATTGGTAAAAATGTGTTAATCTGAAATACTAACAACGGGCCAGATCCAGAACAACGCTCGTGAGCGAATTTACGCACGGCGGAGACGTAAAATCGCCTTTTGGTAAGAACTGCGCATGGGCACCATAGAAAGTACGCCATTCACGTATGTGTCACGTAAATACTTACGTGTGGGCGTGCCAATTTTACGTGAGTCCAAAAAGTAGGCGGGGGTTTGTATTTAAAGTGTACAGTATGGGCGTGCTTAGCTGCGTAAATACGTGATGCCCATACGTACGTGTGCGGATCACTGCGGTTACGTTGGCAAAAGTTAAGGTAGGGTTTGAAAAGCGTATCTTGACAAAATACGTACATTCGAGGGGTGTGCCTAGGGAAGCGTATAGAAGGTACGCACGCGTAAATACGCTACGCGAGTAAACGTACGGCAAACGTAGTTCTGGATCTACCCCAATGCCTGGATTATTATGATTTTTCTCCAAATAGGAAAGAAATTAAAAACATATTCTACAGTCATTCAAACCATGGACTACCTAGACGACCTGTGGTTTCAGTGCATACAGTTTTGCATATACACATTACTGTTTAAAAAGTAAATAGGACAGATGTAAAGGCAGAATGAAGGATTGTAATTTAAATGGTTCCATTAAAGTGGTTTATATAAGTGGACAGCTGCCTTCATTATTTCATTAATATTAGAAAACACAACTGTTACAAAAGCAGCAGTAAAATACTTTATGAGTGGAAGAATATATTACAAATCAACCAATGTAAGCAAAGATTAGATTTGAGAAATAATCACTTTCTTAATGACAATTTGAGACAAATAACGTTTTACTCAACTAAGCCCCACATATAAATGTATTCACCAAATAACCCAATACTTGTAAAATTAAAAGATCAGTGAAAGCTAGTCCTGCTGCAGTATGAGAATATTTATACAAATCTTTGGGTAAAAATTCTCAAAATGATTATTGATCATTAGACATTCAGTGAAGAAGTTGTTATTATACCATGTAATGCCAAAGCAGCCATGCTTACCAATTTAGAAAATGATCTAGCAGACACCCCCCCCTCCCCTTTTCAAAGCTTATATGAAAATATTGTCTATTTCCAAGACAATAAAACCATTGAAGTGCATCACATCACCACCTTGTTTTTGCTGCAGCAATTTGGGCTATGAAAAAAGTTGCATATTTTACCAGCATTTCTTTTCCCACCCACTGTGCTCACAAGCTCATTCACCACCCAACTGAGTTTTAATGGCCTTAACGTTCATGTGGTACGTTTACAGTAATGCATCTTATTTCTAGAGCTGTTTCCAGCAACACCTTGTTCTAGCAAAATATTAATATGTTAATTTTTTCTTTAACTTTATCTTTATTGAAGCAAGCATTCAATGTGCATTACAGCAAAATAATCAGTAGAAGTAGTAAATATGCGATTTAGCAAGGTAATTATCAATAAATATTTTCAACAAGAATAAAAGGAATTTGGTAGTAGGAGGAGCCTCTAAGGGAAAGTAGTAGTGAGAAGTAAAAGGAAAACTCTACCTCCATTAGTCGTTGTTTCCTTAAGGAGATGGAGGCAAGTGTGGGGAGCTTTGTTGTTCCATATAAGAGATCGGTTTGGATGTGGGAAAAGACGGATTGTGGGATTTTGACCGGTAGGCTTTGGAAAAGGTAGAGAAGTTTTGGAAGTGTAATCCTTTTAATAGTGGTGATCCTGTCCAGCCACAAGATGATGAGGGGTTTCCAAGTATGAAGGTCAAAACGCAATTTAGAGAGAAGGGGAGGAAAATTAACCTGGTCTAGTGAGTCATAGGAGTCAGTGACAGTGATAAAAACTCCAAGATATTTAATCTTCCCACAATACCGCTTAAAGGAGAATTTGGAAGCGAGGAGTTTTTGGTCTTGGGGCCATAAATTGAGGATGAGAGCTTCAGATTTAGTGAGGTTAAGGAGCTGAAAGAGATTAGGGGTTTGAAACTAGGAGTTGGGTCAGGGTTAAAAGAATGAGGGCTGCAAGGAGTTCTATAACCAGTGCAAAAATGAGACGAGATAGGGGGCAGCCTTAGTGATTAGTTAGTTATAGAGATCGAGTCCGTCAGGTTGCCATTAATCATAATTTTAGCAGAAGGTTGAGAATTGAGAGCTAGGATGACCTGGAGGAAGTTAACAGAGATGCCAAAATGTTGGAGAGTATGATACATTAATTGCCAGAAAATCCTGTCAAATGCTTTCTCAGCATCAAGAGAGAGGACAAAACTGAGAACGAGTACTGGTAACGTAGATGTGGTCAATCATGGATAAGGTCAGTTGTCCATCTGGTGTTGGCAGCCCAGGATGGGTCCAAAAGGATCATAATGAAGGGTTATGTCTTGCAATTCAGATCAGGAACCGCAAAGGACTTCTTCACAAGATCTGCTCCAACTCAAATTCCAGAAGAAGCTCAAGCACTCAGGGAGAATCTCTCCAACCTTCGTCATCAAAAGGTAATTACCAGAGTTTCACTTTCTTGCTACTTGAGAATATTTTTTGTGAGAAAACACTCAGGGTCATCCTAGATCTCAGGAAAGTCAATCAAGCCATCTATGCAAGACATTTCAAGATGGAGTCAATCAGGACCATTATACCAGGTCTTTACAGGGGGATGTACTTAACAAGGATGGACCTGATTCACACTTAAGAAAGAATTTAGGAATGTTCCTAAATTTACACATGCAAAGATAAATAAGAATGATTCACAGATCCTAAAGAAAAATGCTAACCGCGCCCCTAATTTCTTAGGAGTTAAGAATGTTCTTAACTTTAGGTGCTTATATTTAGGAACGCCTTTGTTTCCCAACTAATAATCCTGTGTATATTTAGGATCTTTAATATCCTCATGATTCACAGCTGAGCAAAGTAACACATTAATTGATTTAGTTAAGAAGCAGATTGATTTTCTTAGGCTTTCTTTGTTTTATAATTAACAAAAGTAACTAAAAAATGTATGCAAATATGTAGAAAATTATTAAAATCATATATAGTTATTGAATGGTTAAGAAAGAACCATTCAGCACTCAAAGCTGTTATAATAAATAATAATATCTACATAAATTAGTCCTAAACAAAATTTGTATCGCAATGTCACACACAAACAATGTAAATGTGCTACAAAAAAATGATGTTCAAAAAATGTTTACAACAATGAAATATTGCACAAACTGCAAATAAATGTAAATAATGATTACCTCAAATTTAAAGTCAAACACAAAATGGTGACTAAACGACAGTTTTAAAAGATAAGACTAAATGTTTCAATCAAAGTGAACACATGCATTCCTTATAATCACACAGCAGCTGTGTGCTAAACAAACAGAAAAGCATGAGGCTTTAGCTCTCTATTAACCACGCCAGTGTCAACTTAAGAATGGTAGGGGCATTCTTATCTTTTCCCGTACGTATGTTAGTTAAGTCTTAAGTCTCAAGGAACACCCATAATGTACATTAGTAGCCTGAATGCTGCTAGAGTTCTGCCAGAGTTCTCCAAATACTTCAACATCACGGATGGCTCATAAATTGGGAAGAGTCTCAGCTACTACCATCTCAGAGTCTACAGTATCTAGGAGTGATATAAGATACTGTTCAAGAGAGAGTCTTTCTGTCTCCACATCGGAAACAGATGATAGTAGAGAAAGCACTACAAATAAGAAGGCAACCATGGGTATCAGTCGAGGAATGCATGCAGATCCTGGGGCTCATGTCAGCCTTAATAGAGGCAGTACCATGGGCAAAAGCCCATATGAGAACATTGCAGATCTGCTTCTTGCGGCAATGGGACAAGGATCTAGACAACAAGCAGCAAATGATCTCCTTCTCAAGAGAGGTGAGAAGGGATCTCATTTAGTGGTCAACAGAAAAGAATCTAGTAAGAGGAAAACTTTTCAGACTTCAAGATCCTATAGTAGTAATGACAGACGCCAGTATGCAAGGCTGGGGAGCAGTATGTGTAACTCAGATTGCACAAGGAACATGGAATACTCAGTTCAGCACGGCACATTCGAATATAAGGGAGATGAAAGCATTGATAGAACCTTATTATCACTTTCATACAGAGCTAACACAAAATCCAGTTTTGATTCACTCCGACAACAAAGCAGTTGTTGCCTATATATATCACCAGGGAGGAACAAGAAGCAAAGCTATGATGGAACAAGCAAGCATTCTATTGTCATGGGCAGAACAGGAGCTCCTAGACATTTCTGCGGTATACATAGCTGGCAGTATCAACATCATAGCAGACTCTCTAAGCAGAAGTCCGATCCTGCTGGGAGAATGGGAACTGAATCAGTCAACATTCGAAAAACTAACAGAAAATGGGACATGCCAGATATAGATCTTACGGCAATGACCAAGAACAGGAAGGTGAAGAGATTTTTGCGAAATAGACTCCCTGTCATCTGGCATATGTATTCCAGCCAATACCCTTGATCCAGGGGATGATAAACAAAATCATGATGTCACAAGCAGATTTCATAGTGAATCTAACTTACTGGCCAAGGAGACCGTGGTTTCCTCAAGTCATCAATCTGGCAGTCAACAGACCATGGACAATAACTCCCTTCCCGGGACTTCTCAAAGAGGGCATGGTGTGCCATCCTCAAGCCCTAAAGCTAACGGCATGGAGGTTGAGATCGCCAACCTTACTAAGCAAGGATTCTCTTCCAAGGTAATTAACACCTTGATAAGAGCCAGGAAACCTGTTGCCTCTAAGATCTGCAAAGCAGGCAATTGGTCATCTGTTCATACTTTTGTAAAGCTTTATAAAATTAATGTCTTGGCATCTGCGGGCGCAAAGTTCGGCAGGACAGTATTAAGTGCGGTAGTGTAGAAAAAAAATAGATTTTTTTTTTTGGGTGAAGAGATATTACTTGATTTAGTGTCCCTCCTCATAATATATTCAGCTTGGGTATAACCCATAGTACGATGCTGCCATCAAGGGAGGAGGAAAACGTAAAATTATACCAGATAATTGGATTTCCGTGACTCTTGATGACAGCATAGCTAGTTTCCCTCCCTTATGATGTTTTCTTTGTATAATGTTAAATTCTGATTTTTCGTAGCTAAAGGAAGTAGGAAGACACTGGGCACCGGAGAAGGGGCATATTTACGTGTCCAGTGTGTCTTTCTTTTTTCCTGGATTGGCTCCCGCCCCGTGGAGATTACCCATAGTATTATGCTGCCATCAAGAGTCGAGGAAATACATTTATCAGGCATAATTCTACCTTTTCCTGTTTCTGACCCCAGTAAGGTGGTAGTGTGTGTTGCTATGGCATAACAAATCTGTCTCCTGTAGGTGTATACAGCCCTTCACAATGTTCCGGCAGACCAGAGCATCTGGATCTAGCATTGCGTGCCCGAATGTGTTATAAGGGTCCCACCCGGGTTTTATTTCTGTCTAAAATATACGTAAAAAACCCAGGTTAAAAAGCCCGAGTTATTGCCGTGTTGGTGATGTGAAAGCGGTATTACATGTATGTGGGCACAGATATACCAGAGTTATCAGAGATATATCAGAGTATCTGGATCTAGCATTGCATGCCCGAATGTGTTATAAGGGTCCCATCCGGGTTTTATTTCTGCCTAAAATACACGTCAAAAAGCCCGAGTTATTGCCATGTTGGTGATGTGAAAGCGGTATTACATGTATGTAGGCATACAGATTCCCGTCCCAGGGGTACATCAGAAAAAAAAAATTGGATTATTAAGATATAAATAAACACACATGTTAATGATGTACAAACTAATTAACCAGTTGTTACTTCCCAAATTAGGCATTCTCATCACCTCTCACCTGCAAGCAAGCCCTTTCATCTGAGTAGCAGGGAAAGGCTTCTTTGGTTTCTTAATGAATCAGCAGTTGAAAGGTAAGACAATGCTCTGTCATGCACCTGCTGTGCTTGGTAACATTTATCTGGCTGATTGTACTTACTAGGAAGACACAGACTAG
Organism: Limnodynastes dumerilii; assembly: GCA_011038615.1. NCBI lineage: Eukaryota > Metazoa > Chordata > Amphibia > Anura > Limnodynastidae > Limnodynastes > Limnodynastes dumerilii. The sequence goes on along the minus strand of WWET01000817.1, from coordinate 92,497 downwards.
TTGCATGTGCAAAAGTTAGCATGAAACTGTTTCCATAGTTCCTGTGATTTATAAGCAGGAAATGCATTAATCATCCCTGGGTGCTAGTACTATAATCTAAGTTTCCATAGTGATTTATTATGCAAAAAGTCCTGCTAAAGAGACAGGAATATAAGACATGCCTGAAACATATGTGACCTCACTCTTCTCTCTGACCAGTATATGGCAATGATCCCAATGGCAACTATTTCATATATTAGTTTCCCAACTGGGCTGAGTAAACAACCAGGATCTTATTTCCGGTGTGTCACGTGGCAGTGTCTTTATTACTACTGAAAACCATTATTGAATATATTATAGAAAAAAATACAATGGACAGTGTTCACACTTAAGAAGCACCTGCTTCTTAAGTACGGTCTTTTAAGAAATGATTTAGGTACATAGATTATGTATGTAGAAAGAGGCGTGCCACGGCAGCCTCTGGGAGGATTTAAGAAGGGTGGATGGGGGGAGGTATGAAAAGGAGCTGGGGAGTGCGGGGTAGAGGAAAGAACGTTCCTCTACCCTGGCTCCTTTCCATAGTTCAGGGCATTTCTAAAAAAAAAAAAAAGGGGGAGGTGGCGTGGGAGGGAGCTATAAGTTAGATTAAGATACACGCTTATCCACACCTTCTTAAAGCTTTCCTAAGCGTGAATACAGTTAAATATCCTTAATAAGCAAATTATTATAATGCAAGAGCCCAGCCAACACAATCTATTCTTTATTTCATTGTAGCGAGGTAGAGGTATTCAATTTTTAGCATAGATTGGAATCTACTATGTGACATCTTCGGTCTTAGGCTACCTTTTCTTTTGCAGCTTTGTGGGACAAATGTCTAAACCCCTTGTCTGTCATGTTGATAGAATAAAAATTCTAATAAAACTATCTAACATCAAATAATAGCTGGCATCTTCCCGTTTCAATTCAAACAAATGAAGAAACAGTTCTTGTTGCTATCTACACCATTGCTGCTCTGTCTTTGAACTTACTTATCATACATTAACAGGAGCTGGACTGCATGCAGCTAATACCATTTATTTGTTACATTCTGTAAAGGCTTTTAAAGTTCTGTGACCAAAATCCCCTGTGACCAAACTAGACTGTTGTTTGAAGGTGACAGCATGTTTTTCCTTGACACAATATATACAGCATCAAATTGAAAAGCAACTGGATTGCAACAATTCCCCCCTGCAGCTGTCAAAAGTGCCAGACGTTTTAATTCTGAAAGCTGTTTCCTGAAACATAGAAACAAGCATAACCTTCTTTATTACACTAAGTGATAGTTAACGCCTTGCAACAACCAAACAGTAAAACTCTGCGTAGTGTAAACGATTACTGTCTCATTTCTCTCGTACTTTTGTTTTGCACAACTAATAATAAGCCCTGAAATGCTCTTTGTGGTTATAACTGCTCAAACATAACATGCTTTAGTAATGTAGCATTAGTATCAAACACTAGACATTTGTCAAAAAGATAGAAAGTCTGTGTTCTCCCCAGCAGACTGAAGAATTCATCAACATCGCAGTACTTTTGCTATGCAAAAATGTAAAACTTAATTCCTCTACAGGACAGTGTAAACATTTGAATCCAAGTGCATGGCCATTCTGGAGATTAAATCCATGTGCTCATCAGATAAAAATAAATTCAAATATTCACAACTAGTCAAGGAAATTAACCAGTATCATCAATACATGAAGTGTGTGGCTACTACTTATACAAGTATGGCTATTAGGATACTTTAAACTTAGGACATCCCATAGGTTTTACACTCTTGCTGGCTAACTAAATTCAGTGCACCAGTTCTCGTCTTAGCAAGGAATTAAATATCACCTCCCACTCCTCACAAGTGAATGCCTGTGTCGTATATAATGTCAATTAAGAAAACAAAAGGAATCTGGGCAGAATGTAAACCAATAACAAGTCACATTAAATTCATAAATATATTCAGTGGTTTCATGAACTATAAACATAAAATAACAAATTGCAAACAAGGACTCTTAGCTTGAACTCTGTAAATTCCTATAAAATAAACTATCACACAACACGATAATTCACAATTATTTGTTTTTACTATAAGCAACTAATAAAACCAAAATTTATTCAAAGACTGGTTCCAAGTTTAAGTCACAACACATATGGTTTCCAATGTCGAAAACTGAGCACACATTTAAAATTTTAATCCGCAGGAACATGCTGGGGAATTGGATTTTTCATAGGTTGTGTGTGTGTGGTTTGGCTCTGCTTGTGTATTTCATAATGAACATATCCACCATGCTCAACTTATACTGAAAATTAATAAAAGTAGAGGGGAAAACTGCTTGCCCTGCCAAACATACAGAGTCCCTAATTCAGCAGGTTACTTACTCTTTTCACATGTGGTTTTCATCAGAAATGGGCTGTCCTGAAGAATATCACTAACACATACACTCAAAGTACCAAGAGATATATTGAGACTTGAAATAATAAAGCTAAAAATAATTACTTTAACTCAAAAGAGAAAAACAAGCTAAGACTCCAGTTGTAAAACAGCTTTTATTACCAATAAAAAATTTCTAATACCATATATATTTCATTACAAATAATATGTATAACATTTAAAAAAATATATAAAATAATATATTTATTTTGGGGGGTAAAAATCTGAGGTATTTGGAATCTTCAATATTCTTCAGAAAAGATGTATAGAAAACAAAGGTGGCCAGAGAAAGGAATGTCTGAAGTATCGTGAGAACGTGATTTCAGACACTGGGTAATAGCCTCTCAGTAGCGCCAGGCACCTCCTGCTAGCAGGAGGTTATTTGAGGCGTTCAGTGAAGGATTTTTTTTTCTCTGGTTATTTTTTTATTGCTGCCTGCTGTTTTAGCGCAGCGGTAAAAAAATTATTGAATTGGCGAATTTTTTCCGTTCAATTGCCGGTGAAGGCGTCGTATTTTTACCGACGCAATCTTTTTGAAAATTTCGCCGGCAATTGAATCAGGCCTAGAGATTCTAAGGGCCAGATTTACGAAGCTGCGGCTTTGGAAAAGTGGAGATGTTGCCAATAGCAACCAATCAGATTCCAGCTGACATTCTCTAGTATGTAATAAGAAACTGGGTGCTAGAATCTGATTGGCTGCTATGGGCAACATCTAAACTTTTCCAAACCCGCAGCTTGGGTCTCTGGCCCTAAGTTTTAAGAGTTTCCTGTACATTCCAAGACAGTTGGCAAGTATGTGTTAAAACATAACAGTATATTGTTTATGATATTTGTGATAGTGGCCTTGTCCATTCCTGGGCTATGGACGATGTTGAGATAAGGATGAAGCTACATTTATTGTGATTAGGGATCAGAAGCTATAGATGTACAGTAAAATAGAAGGTTATTTCAATTGTTAGCAAAAAAAAAAACAAAACCCCAAAAAACCATGTTACTAGTGTGTGCAACCAAGCCTCCCTCCATCGTTTTGGGCGGGATCATCTAAGAACAATAATTTCATCAACTAGCCCCAGCCTATTTTGCCAAATAGTAAATCTTTAAATGTATGCCTTCAAAATACTAAAATCGAAAACTGTGCCTGGTTTCCTCCACTGCAATATAAATCCTTCAGTAGATGAAGAGATGTCCTGAAATGAGCTAATCTCTAATATGTGTAAGCATTGCCCTGTCATTGGCCTTACCCCATGTGGCTACAGTGTACAACATCTGTTTTACACATGTTAATCTGGTTTAACCTGTGCTATTGTAGTAAACACCAAGGGTAACACTTTCCAGCTCTAGAAATAGACTTTAAATTATGGTGTGATTTGAGAATAACTATCAGGACACACTTCAGATTCTTTCTTCGCTTTTTTTTTTACCTTATCTGGCAAGCGAAGGCCACTTCATCCATTTGCCCTGCATTTGACTCCACTGTGGTACCCATTAAACAAAACAATAGCAAAACCCCCTTTGAAACTTTATTCACCGTGGCTGAAAAAAAGCTAGTGGAATTCTTTGTAACCATGCTTTAATCTCAATGGAATGCCAGAAATTATTTCCACATGTGCTCCCCAAAAACAGTCAATCACAGTTATTTTTACTGACATGATACAATGCAAACAATCTGATCCCAAATGCTTTGTCTTTCTTATAATACAGCTTTAAATGTCAGTGTTGTTGAATTTGTAGAGGTGTTGAGACGGTCATGCAGGATTTTGCAAAATATGGGTCTTATCTAATGATAAACTGTTACATTTATTTTTAATACTGTATATAATACATTATTAAAAATAAATTCCTATGACTATTTAAGGTCACGGCGATGACACATTGCCTACAGACACCCTATTTCCTTACAATAATCTACTGGAATTTATCATCATCACAAGTTCTTTTTATACAAAATAGGAGCCAGGCCAAATATTTAGGAGCGAGTCAGATTTTTTTAAAAAAGTTAAAAATGATAATATATATGTGTTTTACAGTAGGCTATTTATATCTGGACCACTTAAACTAATCAAGAGCAGGCACTGACCAGGGTTACTGCATAAACTATGCATGCTATACCATGCCATGTGTCTATAACGGGTGTAGGGTGTGCAGTACTTCCTCTCCCTGCCTCCCAGCTAATAGTCTTCACGCTCAATTGAATTGGGCCCATGGAGATTTATTTTTAAATAGCAGAAATACCCGCTGTTGCCCACATTTAAATCTTCAAGTTATTAGTACCATAAAGTGCAGCTGCTAGACGCAATGTACAGTATTTGTTAATAACTTAATTTATGGCTCTAAAAACATAGCTCCCAAAATTGGGACAAAATTACCTCTGCACTCTTTTCAACCAAACTCCGCCCACAACAGACCTTATTCAAATCACACATTCTTTTTAATAAGCCCCGCCCTATGAATCAGGGTAAACTCTCCTAAATCTAATATGATGTCATCCAAATCCATCCAGTGGATGTCCCAGAACAGGCTCCCTGGGTAAAACTTCTACAACAACAGGAGGTCCAACCGGGACACCAGCCCACTAGTATGTTTTATGGGATCCAATGTTACCACTCTGTGAAGTTTTCTTCCAAATCTATCATTCAAATTAAACCTTGCCCCCTTTCCAGACAAACTCCACCCACACCTAACCACACCAATTTTACAAGTTTAGATTTGGATTTTTTTGTTTGTTGAAACCTTGCCAGTATTTTCAGTTGTATAATAAAAGGATAAACAATTGAACTTGAGTAAAATGTAGCACTTATTTTGTCTCAGAGCGCAGAAGTCATAAATCAGGAACTGCTAACCTGATAATAAAATAAAATAAATAAAGGATATATGACTTGCACTAAAGACAATAATATTCACAACCTCAAAAGTAAAAATAGATTTATTAACATATACTGTTAAAAACAAACAGCAATTTAAAAGTATATAGCTACAATGTTAGACCAGATAATTTCAACAATGATGATGAGATAAAAATTGAAATGAAACTATTCAATGTCATAGATGTAATCAGCCATAATATTGACTGACCAGACACTTGAGCTTTGGCAGGCACAGAAATGAGTGTACATCAAAATTGAATATTTTTGGTTGATAAAAACATAAGGTACAGAAGAAAAATATAGAACAAGTTTCATCAAACAATGCAGCAAAAACTCTAAATTTAAGACCAAAGGGTTTTTTAAATGTGGAAAAAATAAGTGTACCACATGCAATGCTGTCCACAAATGTACTAACTTTACAACTAATGTAACAGAAAAAATATGAGATTAAATCATATATAAACTGTTCTAGCATGTATACCATATACCTTCTCTTCTGCAAGTGCGGAGCCCAATATATAGAGCATACCACCCACGCACTGAAGACAAGTTATATGGAGCACCGCAGAAATGTCATCAAACAAAACCTAAAAAGTAATGTAGCAATGCATTTTAAAGAGTGCTGTAATTCAAATGTAACACATTTGAAACTAATAGGAATCTAACAGGTCTTACAAACAAAGGGGTAGATCAAGAACTACGTTTGCCGTACGTTTATTCGCGTAGCGTATATTCGTGTGAGTACCTTCTATACACTCCCCTAGGCACACCCCTTGAATGTATGTATTTTGTCAAGATACACTTTTCAAACCCTACCTTAACTTTTGCCAACGTAACTGCAATGATCCGCACACGTACATATGGGCAACACGTATTTATGCAGCTGAGCACGCCCATACTGTACACTTTAAATACAACCCCCCGCCTACTTAACGTATTTCTGACGTATTTTGGACTCACATAAAATTGGCACACACACACACGTAAGTATTTACGTGACACATAGCCCATATGTTCTTAATTACGCTACGTTAATGTGCGTATTTTCTATGGTGCTTATGCGCAGTGCGTACAAAACAGCGATTTTACGTCTCTGGCACGCGTAAATTCGCTCCGAGGCGTTGTTCTGGATCAGGCCCTATGTGAGTAGAAGTCAACTCACTTACTTTACCACACACAGGCCAGCTTACACACTAGAGGACCATAAAACATGCATGGAGTCAGGCAGGGAGTACTGGGGGAGGGGGCTGTTGGCTCATGATGGGGAATAC
>WWET01000817.1:74799-85389 GCA_011038615.1 Limnodynastes dumerilii | reverse complement strand
GAACAATTTAAACATGCTTGGGATAAACATAAGGGTATCCTAAATTGTAAACCAAATTGAGGGTAAATAGGGTCTAGGGTCAGTATAGTTTTGAATAAATAAACGGGCAGACTAGATGGGCCATGTGGCTCTTATCTGCCGTCACTTTTTATGTTTCTATATTACTGAAATCTGAACTGGTGGGGAGTGATCTGACTTTGAATAAGTTATGATTTTAGTTATATCTAAAGGAAGGTGTTTAGATTTTTAGTGAAGGGGTCAGATATGGAGGAAGGAGGTCACATGCCCTTTTATGCCTCTTCTGGGTTTATCTCAATTTCTTGAAGATTTTCTCAATTCTATATATGATAATGTTTTCTGTTATCCTTGCCTATAACTATCTTTTGACTGGGTCTTTTTTTGTTTTATTGTGCACATATGACACACTCCTGCAAGGTGTGGAGTGACTATTGGGTATAAGGGGCAGAATTCCCTCAGACAGGAAGAATAGGGAGGCCCAAGTATCAGTCCTGCACACAGGCCAACTAATTTCTATAAACACCCACACACATTGATTTCATTGGTTTAAATTTTAGCACTGAAAGATGAGTTGTTCAAAACAAGAAAAAAAACTTCCTCTGTAATTGTCCTATTCACGTGAATAGAGAGTTTGCAAAGAAAAGAACATTTTTTGACACATACATATTTCCATAGCACAGAGAGGATTTTATCATAGAGCCATTACATCTAATTGGGACACTGATGGATTTTAACCCAAAGTAGAAGAAATATGCTGGCACTACTGGATAATTCTGCGGACCACTTCTCCTAGTATGGAAAGGTGCACAGATGGATTTACAAGCATAACACCAGATGGAGTACAAGACAAGTATAATAAGTATGTTCAATGTAATGGCTTTAAATTTTAACTGCCTTTCTACACAAAACTATTTTGTATAATAATAATAACATTAATAATCTAAACATTCAAGCGGAAGTTTAGAAAACAAAACAGTGCAATCATGGTGGGTTTATACAAAACTTCTCAGTTTTACATCCTGTACTAATGTACCCTGTTTTGTATCTAGGGACAGTCCTGGACTAGATATTCATATTGTTGATGTGATCATGACCTGCTCCTAGGAGCCGCTATTTGGCATGTCTTGGACTAATTACCAGCTCATGCTCTTTGATCTCTAGCACCTGTACTCAGGAGTTGGTTATCTCCTATCCCCAGAGCTGGTCATTTTAGCTTCCTGCCATCACTGTACACCTGCCTGCCTCTTCCTGCTGTGTTTGTTGTTCTTTCCAGTGGGTATCTTGACTGTGTCTTAGGGTTTACCATCTCCCTGCAGCTGTCTCACCTGTGTCCTAGGGTTTACCATCTCCGTGTAGTTAGCTTATCCGCGTCCCAGGGGTTTATCATCCCTACGGTTATTTTGTCTTTGTCTCAGGGTTTACAATTTGCCTGCAGCTATCCTGTCTGTGTCTAAATGGTTTACCACCTTTCTGCAGTTATCCTGTGTGTGTCCCAAGGTTTCCAATTTTCCTGCTTTGCATTACACTCTCACTCCAGAGCGCTGTGTGTGTTTCTCCTCACACTTTCTCTGAGTCTGTTAGCATAGCCTCACTCTGCGTTCCATCTGCCAATGTGTGGTGCTAGATTTCTCGTCTTTTTCATCAGACCTTGCTTTATTGTATATTCATCAAACCAGTTCTGGCATATAGTATATTATATTTCTTTGTATGGTTATTTCGTACTTGTTTTGAATGTTCATAATAAAACCCTGCTTTTCATATACCAGTTCTCTTTCCTCTATTCATTACAACCCAGGTATCATTGCATTCAGTAAGTCCACAACTATGTACATTAGACATTTATATGCATGTAATTTTTCAAGCATCACCTTATCAATATGGACATACACTGTTGGGAAAGTAGAAATGCAGTTACAATTTGATTAATTGCCAAGTAATTGTTACAATCGTCAATTGTCTGCTTTCTTATCTGATCTAACTAGGGTTTGTAACATGAACCAACATGGCATGTTCAGAAGGGCACAATCTATGCTGGGGAAAGTATTGCAGTATGGCAGGTATGAAATGTAATCAAAATATCTACAGTAACAGCATCTGATTATTTTCAAGACTTCAAATACAAACAATTACGACTCAAGAAAGGCCTCCTGGGATACGTTAATAATGCACCAGATGGTTATTTGAAAGAGTCTGACAAATAAGATTGCTAGTGGGAAAGATAGACCAAAATATCTGTCCTATTTACTGCTAAAATTCAACTGCAAGGTGTCCCACAATGTAATACAGTTCTGGAAATACACTATTTGTTCTGAAATGTAAATATCTTTTTGTATGCCAGCTTTCCTTTGGTTCCTTTTACAAGACAAAACATCAATAAAGACAGTCTTAAAAAGATTCAATTGAGAGCTGATTGACTGAAGACTCCTGGTCCCAGAGAAACACTAGATCATGGATGTGTAAGAGAAAGCAGACACAAATGAGTGATGAAAGGCTTAAGGAGCAGTGGATGCATCTAAGTACTTGCTGAACATTGTGGAATACTATAACCTGCATTAGACAACAGTCGATGATTATTTAAACTGCTTTGAAAGAGGTCTTTCAATTACAAAAATAACTGCTGGATACATACTGGCCTTGCCTTTCCCACTTCAAAAATGCCTGATACTAGCACTCTGCAATAGCACTCAGTTTCTACTTCCATTCAAATGCTCTTGCAGATTATAAATGATGTCTTGCTCTCCTACACAGCCTTCCAAGGCTCTCCCTCAGCTGTCAAATAAATACTGAGCAATAAAACGTTGATAAATGAATCAACCATATTAATGCATTTCATTTGGGGTAGGTTGTCTTTCACATTATAAATTTATGGAGTGATTTCATTGCTTCATTGGAGTTCATACTATGTTATGATTTAATCTGCAGGTACATTGGGAGAAGATAGGACATCTGACTTGTAAATACAGCTAGTGAATCTGAGGCACTATAACTCGATATTTTATGTTGATGTTTAACAATGATAATAAACAGGCCGTGAATAAGCAGTAAGTATTGAGAAATTCATCAATGAAATTTTCAAAACAAGCAATGACTAAATACAGAGGGCCGTATTCACAGATCCGATTTTGCGTGGAGTTCCGTGCATATTTTAGGATCGGATGAACTGCGCATGCGTAGTAACTTTATTTACGCTGTTGATGTTGAATTTACGCACGGAAGTCCATTAGGCACGTACTTGTGAATCGCAAAGTAGGTGGGGAGAGGCATTTAAATGACCATTTGAGGGTGTGGTTAGTTAGATACGCACATAAATGCATAGATAGAGGTGCTCTATGGACTCGTAAGTCACCGAAAACCCGTCTGTGTGAGGGGAGTGTTATGGGTGTGGTCTTGCAACGTCCGTGTGCATAATTGCGTACCTTTAAGTGACGGATCTCTGAATACAGCCCAGGGAATGCAAAGCGTATGTTCTAGCTAATCATAACAATCAGAGAAATTGTATACCAAATGCATATGTGTGTTATTCTGTATGTGAACTAATTCTGTATGTGAACCAATTCTAAAATACTGACAGAAAAGTAATGGTGACATATAAATCTAGCCAGGGTCTTAGTGATCAGAAGACATTATCTTTTAATAGCTGATCACTGACCTGTATTATATAAATTGCTGTCTACATTCAATTTTAAATGGACAAGCCTGTACACCATAAAACACTATGCCAATTAACAAAACAGCCTACAAGTCTTTAATGAAACATTTCAATGATATTTGTAATGTTTCATAAGGATCTTAACAAAATGTAAATTTTCAGAAATAGGGGGGAAAAAGGATATAACTTCATATGATAGTCATCAAAGAATACTTTGTTTTGTATGGAGATGAAGATTGAAACATTATGTTATAGACAGAGATATGGTTGATTACATGACGCATACCATTGAAGACTATTTTCACTCAGCCTGGGCTGACTTTTCTTCACTTGGACTTTTCTTCACTTGGTGGGGACGTGGCATATCTGACAGACGAACACACGTCTGAGTGTAAAGGCGAGTGCTTTAATCTTTCTCATGGTCGGGGTTATTTCTTTCACAACAAATTATTCAATCATTCAACTGAAAGAGTATCCCCTGACAATTCTGTGCAGTGTGGAGATCTCCTTGCCATTCATTGGGGGGCTTATTTTAATAGTTGCTATAGATGTTTGATATGTTCATATTGATTGATTAGTGTTAATGAATTATGTGTTATATGGTTGTAACAATAGAAATAATTTTTTTAATGATAGATGAATTCTAGCCTTCTATTGATATTGCAAGCGCAGCTGTTTTCTTCTTTTCATGGTCAGGGTTAGGCTTAAGTTAGGGTTTGGCTACAGTTAGGGTTAAAGTTAGGCTAAGGCTGTGGAACTTGTGAGTGTATAACTGTCCAAAATACTAAGGACGACCTAATAATACTGTCTTCCTTAGGGCCCGATTCAACTGAGAGCGATGACGGAAAAAAGTTTGCGCTACGCTTTTTCCATCATTTACGGTATGAAAACTAAGCAAATTTTTATACTCATCTCTATAGGGTGCGCATAAAAATGACCCCCAAAAAATACCCGGATTTATGTTCACACTTCAAATAACGCCGGTGCGAAGCTAATTGAATCAGGCCCTCAGTGTTATCAACAAGTTAACATTGCCAGGTTCCTTTTTGATGCTATTCATATGCTTTATAACTAATGATAGAAACATAGAAAGTGACGGCAGATAAGAGCCACATGGCCCATCCAGTCTGCCCAGTTGTTTATTTAAAAATATACTGACCCTATTTACCATCAATTTAGTTTGAGATTTAGGATATCCTTATATTTATCCCAAGCATGTTTAAACTGTTCTGCTGTGTTAGCCTCAACCACCTCAGATGGGAGGCTATTCCACTTATCTGTCACCCTTTCAGTGAAGTAATTTTTCTACACATTTCCTCTGAATCTACCACCCTCCAGTTTATATTCATGCCCTCGTGTTCTGTTACACCTCTTCCTTTGAAAAATACCACTCTCCTCTAGCCAGCCAGAACCTTTGATATATTTAAAAGCTGATATATGTCCCCCCTCTCCCTTCTCTGCTCCAAGCTATACATGTTTAGTTCCTCTAGCCTTTCTTGGTATGTTTTGTGTCTCTAATGTATTTATGTCTTTCTGGAGATATCGCCCCTAGAACTGAACACAGTACTCTAGGTGAGGTCGTACCAACGATCTATAAAGGGGCATCACTACTTTTCTCTTTCTGCTACTAATTCCTCTCCCTATGCAAGTATCTGACTTGCCTTTCTCAGGAACAGTAACATACTGGATTTAAGATGTTGTACAATTTGTATCTTTAACAGTTTTTCCATCAATTTCCCTACTACTGATGTTAGACTCACTGATCGGCAGTTTAACGCTACTTCCCTACTTCCACTTTTATGCAGAGGGCCGACATTTGCTATTTTCCTGTCCTTTGGAATCACCCCAGTTATTAGTGACAGATTGAATAATTCAATTAATGGTTTTTCCGGCACCCCTCTAAGCTCTTTTAGTATCATCGGATGTATTCCATCTAGTCCAATTGATTTGTCCACTTTCAGCTTTGAAAGTTCTTTTAATACCTGCTCTTCAGTGAAAGCAGTAGTAATTGCCCCCATTGTATTAATAGTCTTCCCATTTAAAAGTGGTCCCTTTCCCTCTCTTTCTTTTGTCAAAGAGTGTATGTCGAGTGTATGAATGTTGTCAAAATGAATTTAGCATATATTAAAACCATATAGACATTACTGATCTACTAGCTAAAGACCTAAGATTTCTTAAATTCACAATTTATAATCATGTTTTAATAGAATGAATATCTACTAAAATAATGAAACTTTATTATCACTATTATTAATTATTTTTATTATTATTATTATTAATAACGTTGTCTGGATCTTAATTGTAGCTATAAATGTTACAAGGAAGAATGTGTCACTATTATTAATTATTTTTATTATTATTATTAATAACGTTTATTTATAAGGCACCATGCAGTATCCACAGCACCATACAATATAGAATACGGATTACAGCACAAAACAAAACATTCAGGACAAAAAAATTTGTTCAGAACAGATATAAAACACAAAACAGGGTAAAATATAATGATAATATCAATACAATGTAGGATGAGAGTGCAGAAGTGGAAAAAGAGGGGCAGAAATAGTCAGCAAAGAGATAAAAGGGGGGATGTGGTGGGGCCAGTTAGTGGAGTAATGACAGGGGGATAAAGGACCCTACTAGTGTGAGTTAATATGCCAAGCGGGAGGTGGTGAACAGATCAGGAGAAATAGGGATGACGTGGGGAAGGATAATTAGGTTAGGTGGAGGAGAGGTAGGCTAATCTGAAGAAGTGGGTTATAAGGGAGCATTTGAAGACTTGGAGGGCGTTGGATAGCCTAATAGGTTGTGGTAGTTCATTAGTAAAGGGGGGTGGCTCAGGAGAAGTCTTGGATGCGAAAGTGAGAGGTACAATAGTTATCAGGTGGGATAGGACGCTGTGGTCGCCAGCAGAGTAGAGGGGACACAAGGAGAGTGGACGGAGATTAGCGAGAAGTGGTAGAAGAGTAGAGAACCTTGTAAATTGTTGTGAGGAAAAATTCAGAAGAATTCTGAAATGGACAGGAAGCCAGTGCAGAGATTGGCAAGAGGGGCAGTAGAGGTGGAGTCGTGGGAGAGAAAGATCTAGCTGGCGTTTTGAGGGTGGATTGTATAGTAGAGAGGCAGGCAAGTGGGAGACCAGAGAGGAGGATGTTACAGTAGTCGAGCTGGAAGATAACGAAGAGTGAATGAGCGTCTTAGTGGCATTGGAAAGATCTGATTCGAGCAATGTTGCAGAGGTAAAAGTGGCAGTAGAGTGAGAGGGTATGGATGTGGGGGGTGAAGGAGAATGAGGAGTCAAGGATGGCAGGTGGTGGAGGAGATGATGGAGTCGCTGAAAGTGATGGAAATATATGGGGTAATGGTATTTGTCAGGATCCCACACCAATGTGTCAGAATCCAACAATTGCGAACCAATTTTTCAGAGACCCACGGATCACTAAACCCTGGTTCCTGCCAATTTTACTATACCTGGGGCCCAGGTATTATTACCACATTTAATATGCTATCACCTCCCCACTTATTTTATGCTAAACCTCTATATCTAATCCAAAAGTATCAGCTGCCACCAAGTGCTGTATTATGGTCAACGCAAGCCTATAACGGCAGTTATACCACACCTAATAAAAATTAAGTACCACAATCCTCCTGGTTAAATAACCACAATCATGTTATCAGAAATGATCACCCTGTGACTTCTCACTTAACAAAAAGAGTTTATTTAACAAAAAGAGTACAATGCTTATCACACACAAGATATAACAATGCAAGGTTACACAACTAGAACAGAAAAGGCATATACAAAACAATTAAAACAAAAAAAGAATGAAAAACAGATATGATTCCCTTTGCCAAGATCCGCACTTTCTAACAGCTGATGAACTGGGCCTCCATAGAAAACATTTGCTTTCTAGCATCATTAATATGTTATCTAAATGTTAAAAATGTCCTGCCATTGCTAACAGTTCTTGTAATAACAGGTCAAATCAATTTCTCCAATATTCTGCATTTAAACTTTCCTGTACCAGCACTGGACAACATGCTTCTGTACTGAACTTCGGCATACATCTGACTACCTTGTTGTATATATATTTACCCATTAGAATTGGAACACCAATATCATCAGAGGATACTTAAGCTCTTAAATGGAGACCATAACTCATATGGTGGTATTTTAAGATTTTCTCACTTGGATTTTCTCAGTATGAATACCATATTTCAAAATTGGGGAATAGACTTTTACCATTTTCCTGCCCTATGCACTAAGAGGGATATTCAAATCACTGCAGAATGTGAGATAAGAGTGTAATATTTAATCACATCTCTGCTGCTTTGATCGCACACATCTATAGGGTGTAAGGATAAAATGATTAAGTGATCTATGCATAACACACAAAATACATTAAACATTCAATAACATACATTTACCTAATATCATAAATATCAATATTATTCAATAATATATATTGAAAGTCACCTGAAAAGTGACATATTCTGCAGAGCAACAAACTGCTCAACATAGGAGGGACATAGTACAATTTGAATCTTTAAAAAAAACCTACTTTTGATACTCTTCCTAAATTTTCAAATGTCTGAAAAAGAGACAGCTGATAGAAATAAGTAAAGGCTGCAGATAATTTAACCAATATACCATTAAGAATACTATTCAAAAGCAAGAAAAAAAGGTAAATTTTATCCTAGAAATACAATTCCAATCCATACACCTTAAACTAGGTACACGTTGGAGGATTATCGGACATTATTGCTCCATACGTATGTAGTGCAGATACTAGTGTTTACTTTGCCACAATGCTGCAAAATAATTAGAAACTGCATTGCATCGTATGAGTTGATTTTTAGGAGCTGGAGATAGCTTCAGTGTGTACGGACACACAATTTTCACTGCAACGATTATCATTCATATTATTGCATATGGCCACCTTGTGGACGAGCATATCACTGCAGCAAAGGTTTATTTGAACAGTGTGTACAGGGGCAATGTTAGGCAGGTCAGCTTTCATTACTGCTGTTTGACAAGATGTTGGATCATGAGTTTAAACTTTTATTGTGTACCCAGCATTGACATGTCCAATGCATTACTGCAAAAAGAAGAACAACAGAAATTTACAGGGACTCAATGCCATTGACTTAGGATCTTGTATTCTTACTTAAGCTAATCAGCAACTGATGGTAACGGTGTGCAGACAGAAAACCTTTCGTAAATGTGGCAACTGCAGTAATCCTTCTTAGAAAGGCCTTGACGGTGGCTGGTGGCTTATCATATATTTGGGCAAATATGTGTAACGGACATTTCTGCATTTTATTTTACAGACAGAACTGTATAGTCTGTTACTGGTAATGGCAGTGTTTCTGGGGCATTTCCTTTCCTGTATTTCTGTTGCTAGCAGATATCCCCGGCCTTTCATGCACCTGTTTGCATTTACCGATAAATTGATTGAGCAGCTTCCATTTTGTGTATAATCTTTCTTATATGGAAATTCTGTAAATTATCAACTATATGCTTAATCTCTTCTGTTACTAATAAATAATCTAAAGTTCCAGCTACCAGTTTCTGAATAAAGAGTCAAATAATATATAAATATATTTTAAGAATCTCAAAACACCTACATTCCAATTCTTATTTTATACCTTTAAGAGGGCTTTTTATGTGCGTCTTCTTTACATTGGCCACAATCTCTGGTATCAATTCTTTCTCTATTGTACTAATGTATGCCATCAATCTGATAAAAATTGAAAAATAATCCAAATTCCCCCTGGAAGGCACACCAATATCTCCATCTAATTTGCATGCCACACCTATACCTGCACCCTTTGTTAACACAAGTGCTCAGTATATCCTATGATATGTGGTCATACAGTATATAAGTGTCAACACCATGTTTATTAATGTTATTAAGTTTTACCCAACGCATTTATCTGTTCCAATCTGTAATTTTGTCCAACAGATAAGTAGAAGTATATTTGTCACCAACCATAAAAATTATTAAACTAATTATGGCTGGAATGCATGATTTAGATTGATCTGAAATATAAACTATAAATCTTTAAAACAAAAAAAACAAAAAAAAAAAGGACATTTAATTTCCCTTAAATATCTGACCTTTTGATAAACACTGCAGTCACATTCAAAGCAATCCAGATGTCTCCTCCTTCCCATCCCCACTCAAACGTTTCATACATAACCCACAGTTGCCCCAAGGTCTGCAGTTATGGAGAGAAGCAGGGATTTTTAGACTGGGTCAGCTGGTGGAGGCAGGAGGAGCTTTCCCATTTTGTACTCTCCAGGAGAATCACAACCTCCCTCAGAGGGACTATTGGGTCTATATCCAACTACAGCACTTCCTTCACTCTCCAACTAACCACACTCGATGCAGGGGTTCTTTAACAAGATTTGAAGCTTTATGCTTAAGTGACTCTGCCCCTTCTCACATTATCTTCCTTATATAAAACTGCTCATAGAGTGTACCATTCACCATGATCTTTCGTTCATTTCAGCGTGGAAAAGGGAACTCCCCTCTCCTCTCTCTGATTGTGATTGGGATAAGGTATTCCTGACAATTCACTCATCCTCCTACAGTATTCTCTGTAGTTGAGATACGCTACAAACTCCTCTCACATTATACCTTGTCCCTTACCGACTATATTTCTCTCCTTCCCAGATGTATGTTGGCAATGTGGGAATCAGAGAGGCACCTTCAATAACAAATGGTGGGATTGCTCCATACTTTCCGCTTTCTGGAACCAGGTAATTGAATTAACTAAACGTTTAGTTGGTAACGAGACTCCTGACGCCCTAGAATTCTGGCTGCTCACTTCTACGTCCCTTCCTATATCCGTCTATAAGAAATCTCTCCTTAGACACTTGTGTAACACTGTGATTGCAGTTATCCCAGTCCACTGGA
>WWET01000817.1:64002-74771 GCA_011038615.1 Limnodynastes dumerilii | reverse complement strand
AAGCCCCCCCCCCCCCCCCCCAATCCATCAAAAAGTGGATAGACAGGGTTGAATACTACCTCTTGATGGACGACCTCACCTTTTCTGCCCACTGCACCTTTCGACTCTTCACAGTTATGTGGTTTGATTGGATAGAATTTAAGGAAACCCCTTTATTCCAAGCGCTTCATGCATCGTAAAGGAGCCCTCTTGACTGTTAACCCTTATTTGATTTTTTTAAATAAATAAACCACCATTGGCCCACCCACTCACAATGCAGATAATCACTCGTTGACCTGATTGTCTCACCCCGACAACCCTTCCCCCTTATCCTCCCCCTCTATCTCGTATTATTTCTCGTTTTTCTCTCCTTTCTTAAATATCTCTTTCATACTTTACCTTTAACCCTAGATAACGGTTTGATTCACAAATGGTATTGGAAGGGTCTTGAGCTATAGACTGTGCATTTGCCCATCTTGGGGATGACCCTATTGCTTCCAAAACACAACCAAGCCACTGCAAAACTGCTACTTTCTACTTTAACCTTTGCTGTTTTAACTGCATATGCCCTACCTTTGTTTGATTGTATGTTTACTATACCATGCTGCATTGTGAATGTTACCACAAAATAAATAAAATAAAAAAAGCAATCTTGTACTACTTCATCACAACATGC
Source organism: Limnodynastes dumerilii (assembly GCA_011038615.1). Classification (NCBI taxonomy): domain Eukaryota; kingdom Metazoa; phylum Chordata; class Amphibia; order Anura; family Limnodynastidae; genus Limnodynastes; species Limnodynastes dumerilii. Next base: position 74,116 of record WWET01000817.1, on the reverse strand, counting down.
AATTGTTTGAAATAATCTTAAAATTGGCATCCTGCCATGTACCACCTATTACTGTGCAGGTGTCTATTTTGTTTTCATTTATTTAATTTATACAGCTTAGGTTCATTATTTGAATATCCTTCCCAACTTCTAGGTATTGACCTTTATAAAGGTCTCCTATTTATATTTTGCATATGCTGACAGAAAAGTTTCGGCTAGCATTCACACATTATTCGCAATGTTAACACAAATGTTGACAACACTTTGATGTACATCTCAAAGCTGACACTTTGATGTTAACTTCACAGGCAAAATATGCTTTCATGTTGACATCAGTCCACCTGCTAAAGTTGCTAACTAAATTATTATTCAAAAAAAATTTCATATATTTTCACATATGCACATGGTTCATTTTAGATACATTAAAATGTTATAATTATGGCCTGTGAGAATTACTGGCGTCTAAATTAAGATGCCATGTTTTCCCTATACAGCCAAAAATGGGGGTGGGACCCCTCAAACCATCAAACAGCAAAACCAAAAGCGTCTCTCTAACCATGAAACCATGCCAGCATGGAAAAAAAAACTAAACCTACCAAAGGTATTTCCCTTTGACAGCCAAATAATAGCATGAATAAAATGTCAGTATGTCGGTTATATGTATCTATAAGAAAAAGCCTTCTACTTTCCATGGTGAGTGCTGACATAACATTGGGACAGATTCAGAGCTCTGTACGACTTGCATACGTATGGAGCTCTGTAATTCAGCACACTCCTGGCACTTCCCTCCTTCTTAAGGAGTGTTGGACACTTAAGTGACCACAAGCTTACCTTAATTTGACCTCACAGACTCGTGCAGAACTGTTTCTCCACACCCCCGGCAATTAATTAGCATGCCTAGCCCCGACTGTATGGCAGGGTTTAGGCATGCGGATATTAAGTCCTGGACCCTTTAACGGCAGTAAAATGTTCCGTACGGAAGAACTTAAGACATGTTACATGCCAAGAAGACTTGCACACGTGCATATTAGTGATCAGGGCCACTGTCATCATCATCAGTCCCTCTGTTTTTACTGTATGTGTTCTATGGATACCATAGATTTAATCACAATAAAAAAAGTCAGTTATTTTAACTGTATAAACACATCAGGGCAGATCTAGAGGTTAGTGCACGCCATATTGTGTAGCATATCCCGGTGTGATTATATACTGCACATGCACAGAAACTACAGTATAAGCACCTGATTCAGACCCAAATGCAACTCAAACTGCATTGCACTCATATTGCGGCCGATCAACAGTTGAATGTACAAAGCAATACCTTTGATGCTAAATACTGTTTCTCTCTCTGCACTTTCTGGGCAACTTGCATAACTGTGGCATATGTCACATAGGTATCCATGCAGAAAGAATCGTGTGCCATTAGCATTTAACTATATTAAAAACATTTTAGAAACACAGTAAAAAAAAAACACACAAATAAAACAATATTTAATAAATAATCTAAGTTAAGGAAGAACAAAATCCAATATATGATATACAAATCCATAGACACATATCACAGAATGAAATACGTTTGAATTTAACAATGTAATTATTTGCACCAGAATGACTTCTATGTGATTTACAATTTATCTTTAAAGCTTCCAGTGAAATAGCAAAGTTAGAAAAGTCTTCATTGTATAATTTAATGGTGCATAAATATACTTAAAATGCAGAGGCTGCTCATCAGTGGTCAACACAGATAAATCATGAAAAAATACACTTCAAATATATGAATTGAGTGACTGTCATTTATCATCTTTATCTCATTTTACCAATCTATTGCCATTAATCACAAATGCTGAGCCAGGATGAATAATGAATACCTCTCTAAACATGAAGATGGATATGTTTTTGCAAACTGGGCATGTTGGTAGCTATGCATCATAGAAGAGAACCAGAAAACTGTTAAGTGAGGCTAACATACTTTGTTTAAAGAAGAATAGCGCTTAAACAGGACTAAATTATCGCCAACCCACTTATGACTATTCAACACACTATAATAGTAAACTATACAGAATGAATTTCCCTGCTCTTTATACAAACGCTAATGCTAATACACTACACATGTACGGATATCTTTTTTCTCAGTACTACCACCTTATCGGCAGCTCAGCCAGGTGATTACCTAATGCAGAACCACTTTTTGTTCTACATTGAGGAATATAATCAACTGGGGCATGACTGTTAAGTATTTAGTTACAGTGGGGCAATTGTATCAACATTAGGTAAGTAGAGGTATCTTTATATACAAAAAGAGCACTGAACATACTGGCGTGTCTTCACTGCAGATTTCTTGATTAGGACCTCGTGTGCATTGGCTAAATTTCCTGATTATAAGTACTGTCTGGACCAGATACAGAATTACGCAAGTCAGCCCATTTTAGGTTGATGTAAAAGATAAGGTAGGGTCCAGGGAAAGGAAGTTTTATACATGCGAGAGGAGTTCACTACCCTTTGCAGGTACGGAATACAGGATCGCACTTTGTGTAAGTTTACGAACACTGTGCATACTTAAATCTGGATCCAGTCCCTTTGCCCAGAAAACAGGTGATTGCAAATGAAAAAAAATTCACTTGTACACAGCCCAGACAAACTGTATTTTTTGTAAGTTTTAATTATAATTTTATAAAACAAACAACAAATACAGAAAATAATTCAACGTTGTACAGTACTAGGACAGATACTTATGGATAATGGTTATATATTACATACAAAAGTAAATTATGAAACAGGAATACAATTCAGTTGCAATAAACAAGAGGAGGAGGAGTTCAAGACATCACTGCAAAAAACAAGAAAATGCAAAAAACAATGGTTGTAAACACAGGATTGTACTAGGTAGGATATGTCAAACATCAAAGAGTGAGTGCTGTTAAGAGAAGTAAAGGGTGCTGAGGAAGGAGGTATCCAAATGACCAACAAGACACAGCACTCCTGGGTATCCTGGACGGTGTCAAATATATTAGTATTTGGAAGGGCAATAACATAGTAGAGTCCAGTCAGCTGGATCACATTTAATAGCAATTATGGATATATACACAATTTATTTTATGCCCTACTGTATCATTTACCAAAGATATCCAGGCACTAAACCATTAAGAGGAGCCATCAAGCCACTTCCTAGCAACTAAGCTTAGGACAGAGAGGTCAATGCAAAATGATACACAGTACATCCGCAAAGTATTCACAGAGCTTCACTTTTTCCACATTTTGTTATGTTACAGCCTTATCCCATAATGACAATGTGAAAAAAAGATTTTAGGAGATTGTTGCTAATTTATTACAAATCAAAAACTAAGGAATCGCATGTACATAAGTATTCACAGCCTTTGCCATGAAGCTCAAAATTGAGCTCAGGTGCATCCTGTTTCCACTGATCATCCTTGAGATGTTCCTACAGCTTAATTAGAGTCCACCTGTAGTAAATTCTGTTAATTGGAAATGATTTGGAGGCACACACCTGTCTATATAAGATCCCACACTTGACAGTGCATGTCAGAGCACAAACCAAGCATGAAGTCAAAGGAACTGTCTGTAGACCTCAGAGACAGGATTGTCTCAAGGCACAAATCTGGGGAAGGGTACAGGAAAATATCTGCTGCTTTGAAGGTCCAATGAGCACAGTGCCTTCCATCATCGGTAAATGGAAGAAGTTCAGAACTACCAGGACTCTTCTTAGAGCTGGCCGGCCGTCTAAACTGAGTGATTGGGGGAGAAGGGCCATAGTCAGAGAGGTGATCAAGAACCCGATGGTCACTCTGTCAGAGCTACAGCATTCCTCTATGGAGAGGAGAACCTTCCAGAAGGACAACCATCTCTGCAGCAATCCACCAATCAGGCCTGTATGGTAGAGTGGCCAGATGGAAGGAACTCCTTTGTAAAAAGCACATGGCAGCCCGTTTCGAATTTGCCAAAATGCACCTGAAGGACTCTCAGACCATGAGAAACTAAATTCTCTGGTCTGATGAGACAAAGATTGAACTCTTTGGCGTGAATGCCAGGCATTATGTTTGGAGGAAACCAGTCACCGCTCATCACCAGGCCAATTCCATCCATACAGTGAAGCATGGTGGTGGCAGTATCATCATGCTGTGGGGATGTTTTTTTACTGGTAGGAACTGGGACACTAGTCAGGATAGAGGGAAAGATGAATGCAGCAATGTACAGAGATATCCTGGATGAAAACCTGTACAGAGACACCCTGGATGATAACCTGCTCCAGAGTGCTCTTGACCTCAGACTGGGGTGACGGTTCATCTTTCAGTAAGACAACAATCCTAAGCACACAGCCAAGATATCAAAGGAGTGGCTTCAGGACAACTCTGTGAATGCCCTTGGGTGGCCCAGCCAGAGCCCAGACTTGAATCCGATTGAACATCTCTGGAGAGATCTGAAAAACACTTTTCTTAATGGTTTTACCAGCAAACCTATACGTTCTTTAAGTAAACGTGGTTGTCTTCCATCTTGCTTCCATGACAATGTTCTCTTTCAGTTTTGAATGTGTATGGATTAATATTTTTGCACCTCAACTGTGCTACTTTCCTATTTATCTATGTTGTAAATACTTAATTATAATTAAGAATTACAAAATTTTCAGTATATGTTACTATGCTTCCTCTTCATTTTCAACTTTTACTTATATAAGTAAGAAAATTTTTGTATACCGTTTCCTTTTAATTGGTTTATTTTATCCTCAGTTATTTTTTGCTTTCTTCATAAGTGCTACCTGTTTGCAAAACACTAATTTTCTTAGATTTTTCCTTAACTTTCTGAGAAAAAGTTCTAATGCATATATTTACATCTTCTCTCAAGTAACTAAATAAAGAAAACAAAATATATGCTCCCGTAGGGACGTTCTACTCTACTTATTTAGACTTTTATGTTGAGAAACAAGAGACAAGTTTAACACATTAACATACTGTGTTACCAAGCATGATGCATACATATTCTCACAGAGGTGACCCCTTATTTATTACAGGGAAAGTGATAACAAATTATATTTTCTTAGGATTACAATAAAAATGAATGCAATATTCGAGTCTGTTTAAAGTATTACTTTTTTATACGGCTATTTATAAATGTTATAATAGTATCTTAATAAACAGCTGAAGCTTACAACTGGTTTTTTATACTTACAAAAAAACAGAGGGAAAGCAGCATTAAATGTAATCACGTTATAACTCTAAGGGCCAGATTTACTAAGCTTTGGAAAAGTGGAGATGTTGCCAATAGCAGCCAACCAGATTTTAGTTGACATTTTCTGTATGTAATTGTTAAATGGACAATAGTATTAATTGTAGCCTTCTGCTAGTTAGAGAAGCATAAGTTAAAAAAACTAAATTATTTTAATCCAAGAAATCTTTATTGTTGCATGGTCCTTAACCACATGCTATATGAGCATTTTTTCTTCTTTTATATGCTTTTATTATAATATTTATATACATTTTTCAGTGTAACAATGTAACAAACCTTACAGTTTACAAAAAAAAATATAACATCATCAACAGCATCAATAAATAGAAAAATACATCTGTAATTCCAACCACAGTCATGATCTTCAGCACAATGTTTGGTCGTTTGTACATATTTTAATTATTAGGTAAATGCTACATTTGTTATTTGCAACAAGTTTGTTTTCACTGCTTTTAGTAGTAGTATTCTTCAGCAAATTGGTTGTATGCCTGCTATCTTAGCTGCATATATATTTTTCCTTTCAAGACATCATAATTTGGAAACCATGATTGGTAGGTGATGATTTCTCTCTGAGTAATCGTCAATGTCATACACTGGTTCTCTTATGACATTGTATGTTGGAAATACTGAAAGAGGATGTAAAGGTGTATTACAATCTGCAACCCTAAGGTTTCCATTGAATTTCAACAAAGCAACAAAGTATCGGCGCTAGGATGGATTACAGAGAAAAGCTCATCAACATGAATGCACATGCAAAGAAACATATGCAGACAGCATGATGTATAGAATAGGCAATATGAGGGGATGAGATGCAAAAGTCCCGTGTGTAACAATTCTCCAAAAATCCAATGGGCATAAACAGCTTACAGTTTGATGAATGTCACGAATAGCAGGTGGATGTCAGAGCAAGACGGATGTTTTACCCGTTGTAGTCTAGACGTTGCAGCGCGTCTCTCCGTGCTGGATTTCCTCCTTGTCGCAGCCTCGTTTCCGACTGACCGACTTGTGCATGCGGGACGAGAAGAATACACAGCGTGCAGGCAATAGTGCAGGTCAATAAAGTTTATTGAAGTCGAGAGGGTAATAGATGAAGTGAATACTCACAAACAGTGTGTGACATACAGTAAGTATGTCAATAAAAGCAAAGTACAACACACTCAGGTGTAACTCCAACAGTTTACAGATGGGAACCACAGTGGTTTGAAGATGTAAGATAAAACAGGTAACTCCAGTGAGGACCAGTCAACGTGTTTCGATTGAATAAGGCGATCTTTCTCAAGGCTATATTGAGGTTTGTTACTATCTTGCAATATTTGTTCAGGCTGCATAAGGGTCATATAGGCGCTGTTTCTAACCCTTCTATCCTATCATTTATACTAAGGTTTCCATTGTTTGTCTCAAGGCCTAGAGAGAAAATTGTGATACTGTGCTGGGGAGAGATGTAAGTGTAAGACCAAATCAGTTGCTGCAAGTGTTCACTAGAAATTCTGAATAACAGATTTTCATCACTGTAGGTGTTAATGCACCTTTAAATTAATTCCAGAAAAGATAGGGCCTTTGGAAATATTGAGGGGAAAAAAAGTCCCTGCAGCAATATATTTCCTGTATGCGGAGGTGTGTGGTTCGCTTCGAGTTATCTCTTTTTGGACATATCACTTTAAGGCAATAAGTGGCCGACCGCCATTCATTTTCGGCAGCTTGCCCTTAAAAAAACATGCATCCCGTAACAGAACTATTTCTAAAGACTGCAAAGGTGACAGGTTCATTTTGTTATCCCTAACCCTAACATCCTTTTCCCACAACCTAACCCTAACCCGCCTATCTCTGCAGCCTAACCCCAACCCTCCAATAACCCTAAGTATCATTGTCCCGTAGCCTAACTCTAACCCTCCTCGTTCTCAGCCTAAACCTAACCCTCCCCTAATCATCTTCGTCCCAAAGCCTTGTTACCATCTGATATGGTACCTGTTCCGGTATGTACATTTTCAGTAAAATAAAGCAGTATTAAGTTTTCAGCTGTATCATTGTCTAAAATGGGCCATTTATACAGGTAACTGCATCCCATGTGGAGACAAACAAATGTAATAATTCAAGAAAAGGGGTAACTTTACACTGGCTGAAATTCCTCTCCCAAATGCAATTATTTTGTACAACTAGTAATAAGGTGAAAGTCAGTTAAATACTGCTGGTATTTGTCCTGTCTGAAAAATATTTAGCATGAAACCAATATCTGTAACACAGTGAAAGAGAGAGGAAACTGGGGATAATAGAGAAATGTGAACATATGTTTGTATACTATACAGTTAGCAATTTCTTTCAGTAGACTATTACTGTAAGGATGTCTTAGAAGTGTATCCTTTAGCATTCCATGCTCAGAATGTTGTATTTTACATTAGCTTGTAATATAATTAGTGCTAACATATGGCACAATCAATAGGACATTTGGAATCAGTTTACCATGCCCTTGGGCCTAGTGGCAGAGTGTTTTATTGGAAACAAAATAACAGAACTGCCCATCAAAGTGATATTTTTAACTACAGGACTAGACAATTTTTCCCCAGCGGTCAAACTCTAAAAAGCTTTCAAAAAGACTGTAAATGGATTCTATCAAAGATTAAAAAAAGGCAATACTGCTCATCAACATAGCTCTGGAATGCGGCTAAATTGCATGAGATTCAAAAAGGTGATCTGTGTGATGTCGGACAGTGAATATCCAATTGCAACAAGATGTTTAAATACACTTGTCCCCTAGATATGTTGGTAACAGCCATTTGTTGACCAATAATTAATGTTAATGGAACTAAAGCCTATTAATTCAGTAAAAATCTGTGAAATCCACAGTTCCTATTGTGATAACAGCATTTCTAGTGAATCGAGAGGATCCTATTGAATCATTAGTCACAGTGGCATATTTCCCACTAAGCATGTAGTGTAAGTCGACGAGCCGTATGAGAAAGAGCTCAGCCTAGCTCGAAACACGTAAGTCAGGAGCCGACAAGCCTTTGCTTGACGTCATCACCTGGGAACCGACAGTGTGATCGTGTGAGCGTGCCGGACCCGGGTATTCCATCTTTACCGGCCACCACCGCACATCTGCCGTTCTACCATCGTCTCCTGGTATGACTGTCAGTTTTAGTTTTTATCATTTTGTTAGGATCTTTGTTGTAATAAACTTTTTGTTTTTTACTTTATGTCCCGCATATTTCATGTACACAAGAGAGGCTGGAAATCTTCATTGAAGTTTCATCTTCTGTGGCTTTAGGACATTTTATTCATTGAGGACTTGATGTTTTTTAGTATTTTAGTTTCCATGTATTTTAGTTAATATATCAGGTTGTCTTTTATACTTATATTCATTTTTAATCTTATATTTAATTTATCCTGGCACTCCCCTCCCTCTGGTGATCATCCCAGCGCTGCATAATCAGATATCACAACCTTTTTTGTTCCTAGTATTTTACACAGGAGAATTGAGACTTCTCCTGATATTTGACTGCAGCTGGCAGGGATTGGTGCGCTAATTGATTATATACACTTTCTCCACAATGTAGTGTAAGTCCCTTACCTAGAGATGCTCAGCTAGCAGAGCAGGAATTGGAACTCTCTTTTACAGAAGCTGTAGGCTTATCCCAGCCCAGTCCAATACAATACATATCAGTTTACAATTTTGATAAAGAGATACAATCTCAAAATGTGTCAGTGGCAGAGACTTTGCTTCAGACAAGTGGCCTGCATTTTACTTTCACTATAGCATCCTGCATTTCCATCTACCCTGGGTACAAGTTCCATTACTATACGCAAGCTATTTATGCTTAGTGGTTTTATTTTTAGTTGCTTATTTCTATATAAATGTTTAAAATATTTACTGCTCTCCCCTTCTCCTCTTGCTTTATGTCCATATTGGGATCCATACGTTGCTCCAAAAATCAAATTTTCGACATAGAGTTGATAATTGTCGTATGTCTCTATTTTGAAAATATGTTCATTTAGAAATTTTTATTAATGAATGGATAAGTACGCCAAAAGATGTATTTTATGACAACTTAATCTATCATTACAGCTACAGCTTTGTGACATCCGGTCCCCTGAAGCTCCTAGACCCGACACAAGACCCGGCACAGCATCCCAACATGAGACACACTCTAAGTTAATTTTTCAATGATAAATAATAGATCCAGCGCTTTTTCCTCTCACCAATTTGTTTTCTAGTTCCTTATTCATTCATTAAATTACAGGTAGGAGGAGCCTCTAAAGTGTGGAGAAATAGCAGGAGTTATTTATGTGCAGCAAAATTATTTGCTTCTACTTTCTATTTTCCACACAGATATGAGGCAGAAGTGCTAACCTATCTTATTGTGCTGCCCCACTGTTTATAATATGTAGACAGAAATTTCTAAAAAAAAAAGAAAATTTGTCAAACTAGCATGCAGGATAAAACTGTCCACACACTATAGAGTCTATGGGCTGGATCCAGACTTAAGTGTTAGAAATGAGTTACCGTATTTTCCGCTTCATAAGACGCACTTTTTCCCCCAATAAAGTGGGGGGGAAAGTGTGTGCATCTTATGGAGAGAATACTGGGGGTCCGAGGTGGCATCCGAGCACAGCTCGGATCTCCGCTGCCGCCTCAGATGACATCACGAGGCCGAAGTGCAAAATCCCGTGTCGGATCTCGCGGGATTTTGCATTCGGCACCGGGCACAGCACGAAGGAAGGAGCGAGGGAACGCCGCAAAGGTAAGAAAGTAAGAGTTGGGGGAGCTGGGCACTTGAATTAAATACTGGGGGGAGCAGGACAGATGATGGAACTACTAGGGGGGGAGCTGGACTGATGATGGGACTACTATGGGGGGAGCTGGACAGATGATGGGACTACTAGGGGGAGCTGGACAGAGGGA
>WWET01000817.1:48530-63757 GCA_011038615.1 Limnodynastes dumerilii | reverse complement strand
TGATGGGACTACCAAGGGGGCGGGGCTGGACAGATGATGGGACTACTAGGGAGGGGAGCTGGACACATGATGGGAATACATTCAATGGCTGGGCTTGTCTGAGGTACTATGAATGCTGGCTGCAGGGGGCACAATTCATTAAAAAAAAATATATTTTTTTCCTGTTTTCCTCCTCTAAAAACTAGGTGCGTCTTATGGAGCGAAAAATACGGTACTCCTGGGCTAAACCATGTTGATTGCAGGGGGAGTCAAGGTAATTGTATTCTTTGCATGCAGGGATATATCTTTGAATTGCTTACTGCTCACAGATACTGACCAGATTTACTATCACCTTTAGACTTGAGATAGGAAACATCACCTCTCATCTCTAATACTGTTTGCAACAGAAGAAATATGACACCCCTGCAATCAACATGGTTTAGCCCAGGAGTAACTAATTTCAAACACTTACTTAAGTCTGGATCCAGCCCTATGTGCCAATTTTATGCAGTGTACTGGAAGTACCAATTTGTCATAATGCAGCCTAAATGTCCTAAAATGTTCTGCCTGGTAATCTGTTTGAATATTAGAATGGGCGCAGAGTAGTATTGAGGAAACCTTATTATACAGTGAGTGTCGCTGCTTCGCAGTTTCAAATGATGTTTTATGACAGATCACTTTGCAGCTAAAGAGAGACTGACGTCAGTTTTTGTCAGTCTGCTCTTAAAAAGCATTGTTCCCACAACGGTATAGTTTCCATAGACTGCAACGGTGACAGGTAAGTTTACATATCCAAAACACTAACCATCCCATTCCCGCAACTTAAACCTAATGCTCCCCTAACCTTAACCCACCATTCTCTATAGCCAAACAATCCTCTCTCCGCAGCCTAATCCTAACCATCATTTTTCAGCATCCTAACCTTAACCCTCACCAAACCCTAATGTTAATTTGCAGCCTAACCTTAACCTTCATTATTGTCTTCTCATAGTCTTACCTTAACCCACCGCTCTCCAGAGCCTAATCCTAACCCTTTCCTGTCCTACAGCATAACCATATCCAGAACAGGTACAATGTCAAAATAAAACCATTCAACAAGGCACGTGTTCCGGAATTTTCACTATAAAAAACCAATAGGCAATGAATGGTACAGTTGAAACTAAGCTTGTGGCTGTATCATTGTCTAAAACGAACCATTTGTACTGGCAACTGCATTCCCTATACTCTGCTTTATGTTGGTAGCCAGGGATATGATATAGTATGTGGCCATCATATTCTTACACAAACTGCTTCTGTGCTACCTGGCTAAGTTACAATATTACTAAGCTGCAGTCAGTGTCAGGCCGGATTACCTAGGTTTTGCATTTACTATATTCTTTTCTGCCCCTGTCCCTAATTTTAGAGTTAAAACACAAATAAATTGCTTGAGTACGTTTTTTGTTGTGGTTGGGGGGTGGTCTGGTTCCTAGACATTTAAATTGGCTCCCAGATTCTAAAAAGAAGAATTGTCGACCCCTGGCCTAATCTATGCTTTGCTTTCTTAGAAAAAACAGCCTTTCTATTAGCTCATTAACAGCGCTTGTTGAAGTTCTGGCTGCTATTGTGCTTCATACTTAATGATGGAATATATGGGTTTTATAAACAAAGGCAGCAGTGTCCTTTGGATGTCATCATCTAATGGGAAAATGTTTTCCTAAACACTGGAATGTGCACGCACATTGCCTTGTGACCGATGTACATAACAAAGCCTAGTTAACATGAAAATATTAACAAGCATAAGAACATAGCACATTTGGGAGAATCATCTGCCAATTTCTAAGAATTTGATATAAGAAGAAGCTCCACAGATTTTTTAATCAAACAATAATTAAACTGTAAAGTAAAATAAAGAATACAAAAAAACAGCATTTATATAACTATTTATTCAAAAGAATGACAGTTTTAAAGTCAGTGCATATTCTTATTACATCACTAGGTACCAATGAATACATTTTTTATGTGCATATCTAGATGATCAATTCAAATAGACAACAGTAGTTTTTAGACAAGTTATTAGTAAATACAGTGATTAGCAGGTATACATCTTGGCTTCTCTCTATTGCAGATAAAAAAAAACTTGACTTCTACATATATACATTTACATGCTTTGGTTGGTACAAATGTGGTAGTACCTGGACACACAAGTAAGCTTCTTTATTCATAATTTCATATTGTTAATTAATCCTAGATAAAACTGCACTAGTTCAACCAACCTGTAACATTTCCTATGTCATAAAAATAAATAAATGTGTACAATAAGTTAGTTTATAATATAATGCAGCTACGTTAATTAGTAGCTAAAACTTTTGAATTATAATGGAATATCTAGCCATGTGTGATTAAGTTAAAAATGTCACTAAATAATGCGCCTTTTGGTGCATTCCCATTGGCTGTGACAGTACAATTAATAGAGTTCATGGTTTCTTGCTAGCATAATTCAGGCTACAATGTGTAAATGACATGGGCAGGCTGTTTTTTAGTTTGAAGCAGCCTACTTTTTTAAGCTAAAATGGCGTTAGCCATAGTTTTTGTTTAGATACAAGTGTAATTAGATTCTTAGGACCGGATACAGACCCCCACACACTTTCCGAATGTGCGGGGATTTTAAAGTCCGCACGAAAAGGTTAGTGAACTCTGTCACTACCCTATCTTGAGCGAACTTTATGGCAGATACGCTGCCATAAGGCTGCCTTAACTCAGAAGTGTGGATCAGCGATCCGTGCGACCATTGACCCACATGTAACTATGAAATCCGGGCCATACTTTAAAATTGTAATCCTCCCCCACCCTCCTTGGCGAGTGGAGGGGAAGAACCGCCCCTTTGTACCTAATTCTGATAGGTGTCACGTGCGGAAATTGCACGCTGCATCTGGAGGGTGCAGGCGTGGATAAGTGGGTGTCGTTCTTATCTCTGGATCCGGACCTTCGTTTTTTAACATTTCTATCTCCACACGTGACTGGACAGACTTTTGTTTTCTTTAACCATTTTAATTAATGTTGAAACAATCTACTTTATTACTGTCATTTGAAAATACAATTTTACAAAGAATTAGTTTGAAATAAAGTAACTGAAAAATTACAGCTAGTGATCAATTTTGAAAACAAAATACTAGAATCCCAAATACCCAGCAGTGTAATAAGTGTAAAAATAATTTCCAGTGTACGCTTCCTTTAAAGCCTAAGCTAATAATGATGATATAACAAAAAAGGGCAAACACTGTCTTTAAATCACAAGATTCTGCAAGTCAGATGGCATTAACAGGAAGCATATGAAGACATAATGATACAGTGCCACTATTACTACACTACCATCAATCACCAACACAAGTAAAAGCCTAGATTGGATTTAAGTACCACAGTAAACTGCTGGATTTCAGAAATATGAATTATAGCACTTTAGCAAACTGTTGCTCTTTAGACCATTATGATGAACTTGTATTGGTACCATAAACTAGTACCATAAAGTTAATTGCAAAGTCTTCAAATGATCTTTCAGTTAAAAAAAAATGCTATAAAGATGCATAAACTATTCACAAGTCTATGGTGCTGGTGTATGCTTTATTACTTTTTTTTTTTTTCAATCATTCTGCAATGTTTTGCACCCAATTTGGATATTTTGTCTGTGAATTTACCTTATAATAGATATGCCTAAAGGCATCACTGAATTATCTACAACATTTAAAAATAGTGATTCACTCAAAGAATTAGATATGTGGAAAAAGAAACATGGAGATATTGCCCATAGTAACCAATCAGGTTCTAGCTGTAATTTTCTAGAAACGGACTGGTTGCTATGGCCAAAATCTCATTTTACCTTTTCCGGAGTTAGTAAACCTAATTATATACACACACACACACACACACACACACATATATAATATTATATGCCATTTAGCCCCCAAAATATTTTATTATGTCCTTGGCCATTTGGTATAGTACCTCCTTGCAACCTTGCCTGCTTGCTGAGTACCACCTGACAGTGGTTAAGTACCACAGGTTGAGAACCTATGCTCTAAATGGTAAGCACCTCTTTACCAGCACAATATTGTGGCTTTGCATGTGCATAGTACAAATACTTAATTCTAGATGGACTATAAATTTATAGGAAAGTTTCATCTTAATTTACTATTACATTTTTTATTTTCTCCCAGTATTACAGGTGATCAATATAATTTTAATTCTGTTTCCTTTAACAATCTAAAATGAAGAAACAAATAACAGAAACATCAATCCTTTGTGTTCCATACATATCATGTTTTCTATATATTTGAAATTTATTAGCACAATATATATTTCTAAAGGGGACTACATAATGTACTATACATAACTGAATTGGGGGAAAATGGCTGCCTTTTTCTGTTAGGGGGCAAATTCACACATCTCTTCTGGTAAAATAGAAAGCAAAGTACTAAATATTTTAGAGGCGATTTGCATCTCACGCTCCAAAATGCATAGTATTATCAGTTAAAACTCATGTGCTAAGGTCCCCTTTGGCAATTCATCAAAGGGAAGTGGTAGAGAACCACAGGATCCGAACTGCTTTCTAGCTTTGGCAGTGTAATTAATAGAAAGCTGCATTCATCATTCGCAATCAATACCTGGGAGGCATCCCAGGCAGGGATGAGAAATCCTGCATAAGCTATCAATGTAATAATTATGTGAATTCTAGGATATTTATTTCAGGGTTGCAACTTTAGGTTTAAAGACTTTTACCTAAGGATTCGAGTTGCATAATATCTGAAAGGTCTTATACATAATCTTAATAATAATACCTAAGGATTCAAGTCGCATAATATCTGAAAGGTCTTATACATAATCTTAATAATAATAAAAATAATAAAAAACTTTTACGGTAAAAATATTATCTAAGAATATAATTGTACTTTAGTGGCACTCAAATTACTTCAATAGATGTAAAGCTAAAATCTGTAGCTTTGTTGACAATATTATTGTGTAGGAAAAACAGAGGAAAGGAAAATATAATCTGTCTGTAAATATAATTCCACCCTTTAAATTTGATGCCAAAAACAAATATTATCCGAGATGTGCATTAAAGTAAATAAGATGGAAATTGTGACATTTTAAAGAAACTGATATTAGCAGAGCCCCAGAAATCACACAGAAATTTTTAGGAATCTTCCATTTATTATATTATTCCCTGTGTTACAATACTTCAAGTGGGAATGTAAATAACAGCTTCCTAGCTGATTTTATTATTGGTCTCTAAAGTGATAAACCATAGGGAATAGTTGTCAAACTCCCATCACAAAATAACGTCTAATGACATTACGGTACTGTATATGTGTTTAGTGGATGGCACCTAAAAATGCTTTCTTTTCATCTATACGTTCCAACGCATGAACCCAGTCATCAAAAGCATTGCATGCGCCAGTGTGTAAGGAAATCAATATCATTTGCAAGGTTATGTCATACAACATCAGGTTTACTTAATCACTTGTAAAGGTTTATTTATGCTAGGACTGAAGGCCAATTTTTTATGTATTTTTTTTATAAAGAGCTTTCACCTGAGTATTTTTCATGCTCTGATCAACCAATATGTAGTCACAGTGCTGTATTAAAGCACTATTAACACTAAAATAATAAGGGAAGCGGGAAGTGTCTATAAAATGATGCCCTACAATTATACAAAAAAAAAAAATAATTGACAAACTACAGTAACCATTTGGTACATTTCACCACTTCTTAGCAACACAGAACATAACACGTTGTAAATCAAATTCAGGAAAACAATAAATTAAATTTCTACACTAGAAAGGAAAAATAAAAACAACATACCATTCATAAAAAAGACTTCCGTGAGTGTTTTTCTTTTTTACCCTAACACTAATAATTCTTTATACAAAAAAAACTATTGTATGCAGAATGATTTGCTATTTTTAGGGTAAAGTTTCATTAGAAATGAGTGGCCTCTCATTGACTGATTAAATTAGCCAAATAAAAATGTGTTGAATTTTGCTCTGTGCTCACCTAAAAAAAATCTTAAATGGGCACTTAATCCTCTTCAATTTTACATGACCTTCTGTCTTGAGTGGTTTCAGGTTACACAGATAGGTGAAAGTGTATGTTAATGTGACCTAGTGAATAGATAACAATACTTGAAAAGTACTGTAACATGATTTTATTACTTAAGCTCAATAATATTTAAGCCACCCAATACACTTTCGTGTATCTAGTAGTCTAGGCATCTAGTAGAGCCACGTCACATTAAGTCCAAGTAATGCATTAACAATACACTTCAGAGATGGTGCATAAGCAGGCTATTTAAAAGAATAAAATAAAAATATGTAAAATTCTTATATTTAAATTTTAACCAATCTGAAAACAAAGCAAAATTAGTTAAAAACCTAAAGGGCTATACAGTGCATCTGGAAAGTATTCACAGCGCTTCACTTTTTCCACATTTTGTTATGTTACAGCCTTATTCCAAAATAGAATAAATTAATTTATTAATTAATAAAAACATTTTTTCCCTCAAAATTCTACACAATGGGGTAGATCCAGAACTACGTCCGTCTTCCAAAGACGGACGTAATTCAATAAACAACAGCTAGTGCGCATGCATAGTAGCTAGTGTACGTAATCTGCATATCGTTTCGATACGTAGATTGCGTATATGCGGTCTTTTAGACCGCATATATGTAATCTACGTATCGAAACGATACGCAGATTACGTGCAATAGCTACTACGCATGCGCAGTTTCTATTGTTTATTGAATTACGTCCGTCTATGGAAGACGGACGTAGTTCTGCATCCGGCCCAATACCCCATAATGACAACATGAAAAAGTTTTTGGGAGATTTTTAAAAATTTATTAAAAAACAAATCACATTCACAGCCTTTGCTCAATACTTTGTCGATGCACCTTTGGCAGCAATTACAGCAACAAGTCTTTTTGAATATAATGCCACAAACTTGGCACACCATTCCTTGGGCAGTTTCTCCCATTCCTCTTTGCAGCACCTCTCAAGATACATCATGTTAGATGGGAAGCGTCAGTGCACAGCCATTTTCAGATCTCTCCAGAGATGTTCATTCGGAGTCGTCTGGGCTCTGGCTGGGCCATTCAGGGACATTCACAGAGTTGTCCTGAAGCTACTCCTTTGATATCTTGGCTGTGTGCTTTGGGTCGTTGTCCTGCTGCAAGATGAACCATCGCCCCCGTCTGAGGTCAGGAGCGGAGCAGGTTTCCCCAGTCTGAGGTCAAGAGCGCTCTGGAGCAGGTTATCATCCATGATGTCTCTGTACATTCATGCATTCATCTTTCCCTCTATCCTGACTAGTCTCCCAGTTCCTGCTGCTGAAAAACATCCCCACAGCATGATGCTGCCATCACCATGCTTCACTGTAGGGATGGTATTGGCCTGGTGATGAGCAGTGCTTGGTTTCCTCCAAACATAACGCCTGGCATTCACGCCAAAGAGTTCAATCTTTGTCTCATCAGACCAGAGAATTTCGTTTCTCATGGTCTGAGAGTCCTTCAGGTGCATTTTGGAAAACTCCAGACTGGCTGCCATGTGCTTTTCACTAAGGAGCGGCTTCCGTCTGGCTACTCTATCATACAGGCCTGATTGGTGGATAGCTGCAGAGATGCTTGTCCTAATGGAAGGTTCTCATCTCTCCACAGAGGAATGCTGTAGCTCTGACAGAGTGACCATCGGGTTCTTGATCACCTCCCTGACTAGGGCCCTTCTCCCCTAATTGCTCAGTTTAGACGGCCGGCCAGCTCTAAGAACAGTCCTGGTGGTTCCGAACTTCTTCCATTTACCGATGATGGAGGCCACTGTGCTCATTCGGACCTTTAAAGCAGCAGATATTTTTCTGTACCCTTCCCCAGATTTGTACCTCGAGACAATCCTGTCTCTGAGGACTACAGACAATTCCTTTGACTTCATGCTTGGTTTGTGCTCTGACATGCACTGTCAAGTGTGAGACCTTATATAGACAGGTGTGTGCCTTCCAAATCATGTCCAATCAACAGAATTTACCACAGGTGACTCCAACATGTGATTCCTTAGTTTTTGATTTTTTAATAAATTTGCAAAAATCTCCCAAAAACTTTTTCACGTTGTCATTATGGGGTATTGTGTGTAGAATTTTGAGGGAAAAAATGAATCTATTCAATTCTGGAATAACATTTCTGTAACATAACAAAATGTGGAAAAAATGAAGCGCTGTGAATACTTTCCAGATGCACTGTATGCAGCTTTGGGATTGCCTGTTGATCTGTTATTTATTTTGTACTGTACATTTCAATATAGCAGGGACTGATATGCATGATCCCAAGGAACACCTTATGTAATAGGACAATGTCACACAAATAAAGAAAAAAAGTGTATAAGGTTAAAAATTAATTCAGACTGTTATTATGTGGTGCTTTTAAAGGCTTTGATTTGACTGACACACAGAGACTAGGGTTAGTTTTATTCAGCAGCCAATCGACCTGCTAGCACGACATAGTAGGATGAAACCCATGCAGACACGGACAGAACAGACAATCACTACACAGATAAGGCCTTGTCTGGGAACCAAACTCATGACCACAATGCTGACATGTAGTGTAATGAGAGGAAAGCAGCCGTCCATCAAAGGCTTAGTACCACCACTGGATGCACAATCCCTTTGGCTATATAAAATTTCCTCCATGTGCACTTTCACAACACAACAGGGGAAAGAAACGGCTTGTGAAATTGCTTACAACCTCCACAAATGCAATGAAACATTTTAGGAAGAGAACAGAAATACACTGACAGGTCCTTATCCTTTAATGTATTTGCTATTAAGTGCTTTCCTGCTTGTTGTTGCATACGTTGTATTGGATCCAAGCACAAAACGTTTTGGAGGATTGCTTGCAGGCTCTGGATTCTGTTCAATATTATCTATTAAGATATGTTATTTATTTTCTGCACCATCCATATAACAGGTCCTCATGATACTGTATTTTTAATGGTTATGCGCCTTAATATCTCCAGAACAACAGTTACGTTCTAACGTGGAACACTTACATCATAAACATGGACAGACAGATGGATCAGTCAAGCATAATTGGTGTTTCTTGTATTTATAGACGTAAAAAGGCTCAGTACAGCGTAATTGCACAGTGTGTGGTCACATGTGCTGCAAGCCATAAAGGATATCAAAGAAAAACATTAAACAGATTCCATCACAAAAATATAGTAAGCAATTACAGTGCTTTAGGCCATATTAAACTAAACTTCCTAATAAAAACAGAGACACATTTGATGATACTAATTAGAAGACAAGCATGTTGAGCCATATGTTACCCTTCATTAACACTTGTTAAGCATTGGCAGAACAGTAAACTTTTCTATTTATGTCTTTATTTTAACAGAAGTGTTATTATAATTACACGTACACAAACAACCAGAACACATTCTTTCTACATATAGCTATAAATAAATAGCTGTAAAAATAAAAAGTATAAAAAAAACCCCAGAAAATGTATTAAGTGCATGCTTTCTCATTGTGTTTTAAAGCCTATAAACATCTGCCACCCAGAAGGTGTCTACACCTGCAAAGATCTTGGGGAGTATGTGATAAAGGTTTTTTTTTGCCGTCGCTGTGGTTCTGTGGTGTTAAAAAAAAATTCTTAAATTAAATTAAAAGTAGGATTAAATACAGCATTAGCATGTGTTACTAAATATCTTTTTATAAGTCTGTAAAGTAATTTATATAGCAGGTGCACAAGGCAAGGGGAATTTGCACAAAAAACAAACATGGCCTGGCACTTTGTGCAAATTCCCCTTGTCTTGTGCACCTGCTATATAAATTACTTTATAAACTGATATGAAGCAGCCTCTATCTTGGATGTATGTTTTAAAGCGTGTCTGGGATTGCAGTTGAGAGGGGGTGCGGTCTCAGAGTGGCTGTTTTGGAGATTTGGGGAACTTCATAAGAGGTTAGCTCTTGGTTTAGAAAGATATTTGGTATGTGACCCACAATTGGGACTCTAAAGTTTAGAGTTAGGACCACCTAACAGAGAAGTCTTAAAGGGACGGGTGGCTTATATCACATATCTGCAGATATTTGTAACTAATTCTCTGACTTGTTTGTTTTTTGTGAAAATTCCCCTTGCCTTGTGCACCTGCTATATAAATTACTATAAATAGCCTCTATCTTGGATGTTGGTAAGTAAAAATGACACTAAGTCAAAGGTACAGTGTGCAGGACAGACATTTCAGTACGGATTTAATGTACTTTCATTATGATGAAAGTACATTAAATCTGTTCTGAAACGTCGGTCCTGCACACTATACCTTTGACAGTGTCATTTTTACTTACCTTATAAGACGAGTGCCACTGATTTGGTTGGATGTATATGCTTCTTTTTGAGCTCAGCATGCACCAAAGCAACTATATACACACACAACTTTTTATATTTTTTTTACTTTTTTTGAAATTTACAAATATGTGGGTTTAACTGCACATACAATACTTTAATGATTATATATTCTATTTCCTTTACAAAAAAAAAACCAATGTTATAAATCATGTAAATGAAAAAAATATTAACAGTAGCTGTCAGATTGTTTTAGATTTGTAAAAAGGTAATATCTACCATCCATGACATTACTGAAAAAGGACAGAATACACCTTAATGACTGCAGCAATGGCCAATAATCTTAAGAAGAAAAGCACAAGACAAATCTTTCTAACAATAAGGTAGGTCTTCATTATAATAGTATATACATGGCTCATTGGCATACAGAATAATACACAACACTAACCACTCTTTACACAAAACTAATACTCAGTTCATTCATATTTTACATGAAATTCTTAAAATGTATTATGTAATACCCTCAGCATTTTATCAGCCACTATGCAACAAGTCTGTACACGATCCATTATCAACATGCTTTTAATGTGTTTAATGTTTTATCTTGTTTTTCATTACTTGCTTTCACAGGTTCATTAACGCATTTATGAACTAAGTGTTGACGTGCCAAATCTTCAGGTGTCTAATGAGGGAGGTGATTTTGATAAATAGTAGTTTGCCTTCCATTTCATTAATTGCTCTGTCATCTCTTTGCTCATTAGCAAGTGTATCTCTCTGTGTTTTCCGGAGCTTTGAGCCAGTCCCATTCAATATCACTTTCTAAATGTTAAATTGTGTCTGCATAATAAAGGAATGGCTTTACAGAAATCTTTTATATTTAATTATATAGGCCTTCCGTATAATGATTTTAACACATTTTAAATAAAATTCTGGTTAAAAAAATTAAATATTTATATTCTGTATATGAAATACATATGTATACAATATTCTTTTTACATGCAATTTATTCAGGGTTGTCTTACTTATTATTACTTTCCATGCATTATGTAGTACTTTCATGTCTATGACCTACATTGCAGCTTATAAACTGAAGTAAAACCACTATCAATTTTGCAAAGCTTTGAAAAACCACCCCCTGTTAAATGCCAGTGGATCTCTCATCTCCACACATTAATTATGGCAGGGGAATGCTCGCCAACAGCACTGCTGTCATCTTGGCAAGTGTATTTCACCGTTGATAACAATCTTATTGTATTACATTTCTATTTTCCTGTGCCTGTGCCATTTGCAAACTGCCTTTGTGCAATAGAGAAATCCGGTAAGCGTCATCAGAGCATACCTTGCACAAATGAAACTCTTAATTGTCAGTAAAGTAATGCAATTGTACAAGGAAATGTTGTTTGCTATGGGAAACTAGAAAAGATGCTGACATATGGTCCTTAATGAGGCAAATAAGATATGGGAAAGAAGCAAATGTCAATGAAAATGAAAGCGATTGGCAGCTGATGAGAGAGAGAATTCATCAACATATTATTCCCATTTGGGATCAGAGCTTATGGCCCATTTTGACGGTATGCAAGATGAAAGTTCAGTTGCCTCGCCTACTAATGTCTGATGCTAGGAAACCAGCAGAAAAGTGCTTTCACAGTCACTTTTGCAGCATTTGGGGTTGTGGTTGGATTGAAAGATCAATTGTGTCTTGTCAAAGAAGTATTCCAAAAGAAAGGGTGTCTAACTTGCAGTTTAAGCTTAACTGAGGCGAAAAACAATATAGTATTAAATTATAAAAAATATATTATATTATGGTAAAAAAGTGTTAAGCTTTTTCCAGTTATTTAGATAACTGAGTATTCCAAAAGTCATTACCTACTTAAATACATGATATCTTGAAGAAAAATTAGATTAAGAAATAACTAAGGCTTTTTAACATAAAACCACTTAGAGGGATATGCCAAAAACCCAACCTCAGAACATGACTGATGGCCCATATCTATACCATGCATAGCTTATATCTATCATTTCTGCACACTTTAAGTTATCTGTTCAATCCAAGCGACAGAGATTGTGTTTGTTAGTGATTTAGATAAAAAGGTCTCAGGCAAAAAGCTATTGAGAACTGTTAAAAGTTAAATATTTTGAGCCGGATTCAGAATTAAAAATATACTTTAGTTAGATTTTAATAAGTGGTACATCAGGATATCTATAAGAGAAGAATTGTGAAAATGTTATGAAAATGTTCAATGTTGGCATTTCTTATTATTACTTTCTTTGTAAACTGTTTCTAATGGATAAGTGTCATCTTACACAATTGTTGATATCCAGGCTGTGTAAATCAATTACACCTAAAAATATATTAGTAAAAAAGTACCAGTGGTCCACAGAACAATTAATCATTCAAATTTAATAAAGTGGTATTGAAAGAAATTGCTATATCGGGGGCCAGATCTGCCATTATGATTCTGCAAAAATATATAAATATAGAACATCCGAAAGCGCTACAATCAACCACTTGACCCTGGTTTGTAAAAACACTTAATCATTTATGAACAAACATTCACATATAAAAATGGCTGGTAATTAAGAATTCCTCATAATGTAATCAAGCTGATATATAAGATACACAATACTCTCATAATATAATGCAATTCCAGGTATGTCTATTAGCTAGTCAGTCCCCAACCTCCAGTCCATGAATAATTAGAGCTCCCAGTTATGTCTTGCACAATTTGAATATAATACCCAACATAAAGGTTGGTCCTTGCACTTAAGGATACTGTGGACCAGGGACAGCAACAGGGAAAAGCGTGACAAGTTGACTTTTTGTACATAGTCCCAGTTTAAAAGTGCAAGTGCTTGACAGTTTCTAAATAACTTATAAATCTAAAGGGTGGTTGGTTACCGATGGTTGTCCAAAAATATGCAGCACCGGTGTACAATATTAGCATCAGCCTTTCCGCGTTTCCCCGGGCATCCTCCCAGTTTTATCAGAAGGTTATAACCAGCCTTGAATCCCCACTCTAATTAAATGGCCATGAAAGGTTACTTAATAAATTCTCAGGTGGTTCATTCAGCATTTCCATATCACCTCAGATACAAATAGCATAGAAAGAAGTAATAAAATCTTATCATATAAAGTATATCACAAACATGGAATTGTCATACTTTGGCATGGAGGTGAATATCCTATAACACACAAGTTGATATAACATTGAACACTATAAGCCTGATCCAGAGCTACGTTTCCAGTACGTTTCCTATCGTTTCCTAGGCCCTCCCATCGGTCGTACGTACTTTAGAAGTGTTACGCTTTCAATGCGCATGCCCATCCTGTACGATTGCCTCACCCCACCTCTGAAGCGTAATTACGGGTGTCATATGGCTGGCACGCCCCTTCGTGCATAGTTACGATGATGATACATGACTGGCCCATACGCTCTGAGTTACGTGGCGTAACATATGCCGTGCGCATGCGCAGTAAATACTAATGGGCGCTTTTACACTAGCGGCTATTGTAAAATCACTAGCGCACATAGCTCTGGATCTACCCCTATTAGTTTAAATATTTTGTATATTATACAAATATCTATTATTTCATATGGTTATTGAATTGTAGAAATGCATCGTGTTTTGCATATTTAAAATTCCCTAATAAAGGCGGTAAAAATCCAGACATTGGATTGATAGACTGAGATATGTTCTGTTTTTGTCGGACGTCAAAAACATCACAAGTGTCCCTTCAGGATATACTGGACATCCATTTTCTGTGTGGTTACTTGTATAATGAATATAGTTATTCGTATCCATAGATTTGACAAAGGTACTTGTGATAATATTATTGTCAATAACCCATACTGAAATATCTAAGAAGTCAATGGCGGATTAGTGTTTTAGATGAGCAAAAGATAAACCAAAATGATTATTATTTAGACCTGTAACATGTATATGAGATGGGGCCGTCCCACATACAAAACAAGTCATCAATGTAATAGCAATAAAGGATAAGCTCCGCATCGGCTCCGATGACTTTCCCCATACATGTTACAAGTGCCCCATGTAAAGGTTCACGAAGCAGGTCCCCATCGCCATTCCGTGAATCTGTAAACAATAATTACCATCAAACAAAAAGAAATTGTGTGTTAAATTAAACCAAATACACTGCAAAATAAAAGCCTTGTGTCTTGCAGGGAGCGTATCATCGGACTGCCCGTATTTCTGCCTCATGTGGAATATTTCTATAGTGCCTGTACATCCCATGTGGCAGTTGGTATGAGGGTTTCCATTCACGTGACGACAGGCACTACAAAAATTGGTTAGAATCTTTAAGATGTGCTCTCTGGGAGACAGCATATGTTTTCAAAATATGATCAACATAAAAAGACAAATTAGATGTTAAAGAATTGATGGCCAAAATTATGGGACAGTCTGAGGGATTAACTAAATCTTTATTAATTATAGGCAAATGAAACTATGTAACCGGATATTTGGGGTAAATCAGATTCAGTTTTTGTGATCACACCATCCGCCATTGCTTCTTCTAGTAAAGATTTTAATTGTTGAAAATCAAGGGTAAGGTTGGTAGGCAATTTCCTATATAATTTTTTATCAGCAATTTGTCTCTCAGTCTCCTCTATTTTATTGTTGTTGGGTTCCGAATTACCACTCCTTCCCCTTTATCTGCCTCTTTCATTATTAACGTTTTGTCCATCATTAGTTCTTTTAATGCATCTTGTTTCAGATTTAGTAAGGTTGTCATTATATTTAAGAACTTTTCAATTATTTTCACATAATCTTTCCAGATCTTTCAGTCTTTATACTTGTTTTACATTGAAGTGGGTAGAAACTTGATTTTTTTTTTTACACAATTTCCTTTTGTTTTGAGTAATAATTGAT
>WWET01000817.1:16319-31020 GCA_011038615.1 Limnodynastes dumerilii | reverse complement strand
GGTTTAATTATTTATTTTTTTACATATAGGCTGCGGCGGCGGGGCGGCCGGGGGAAGGGGTTAATTTTTACTAGCTAGCGGTTTTTTTTTTGTTTGTTTTTTTTTAAACTCTGCTGAGTTGACCCTACGATTCCACCAGCTCTGGGATGGTGGGATCGTAGGGCTATTTCCGCATGCAAGCGGACTCGTGTGCAGGGAATATTTAAATGAGAAAACCGAACATTTTCTCATTTAAATATCCTGGCACACCCCCTTTGCAGTCGGAATCGGATGCGGGCGGATACCATAAAATCCGCCAGCAATCCGACTTCCTTCCGCATGTAGCGCATGCGCAGACCTTTCAACAAGCATCGCATCCGTGTAAAAATCACACGGATGCGAGACTCTGAATCAGCCCCAGTGTGCGGAAAATAGCGGTTTTTAGATCAAAACAAAACACTAACCAAGACAGACAGCAAAATTCATAAAAACCCTGTACAGTATATAGTGTTACCATCAGCAAACTTATTACGTTTCAGATCCTTGTTTCAATTGGACCAAGACAAGATCATACACGGAAAGTCGGGTTAATGTTTCAACAAGCATCGCATCCGTGTGAAAATCACACGGATGCGAGACTCTGAATCAGCCCCAGTGTGCGGAAAATAGCGGTTTTTAGATAGCTACAAAACACTAACCAAGACAGACAGCAAAATTCATAAAAACCCTGTACAGTATATAGTGTTACCATCAGCAAACTTATTACGTTTCAGATCCTTGTTTCAATTGGACCAAGACAAGATCATACACGGAAAGTCATTGCGGGTTAATGTAAAGATAGAGGATAGCACTTAAAATTGTGTTAGCTTTCTACTGGCAGAGTTTCAAGCATGGATGCATTATTCTGCTATTAGGTAAAATCTGTGCCAATACACATTATTCCCTTCAACTGCTAGTGTTCTAATTTATAAACCATACCTGATATTCAGTGCATTTTGAAAATGCATTAGTTTATCACTGGTGGATGATTCTATACATATGTCTTTGTTGTCATGTATCACATTTTCTGATTATGATAACCCATGACATATATATATTGCAAAAAAAATCATATGTAAGGGGACACTGAAGCACAGTGCTTGATGTAGTGGTGCATGTGCAAATGTTTTTTTTTAGAATCATTCACTCTAAGAAATATGGCCCGGATCCAGAACTACGGCCGTCTTTTAGACCGCATATTCGCAATCTACGTCTCGAAGCGATACGCAGATTATGTACAAAAGCTACTACGCAAGCGCAGTAGCTATCGTTCATTGAATTATGGCCGTCTGTGGAAGACGGCGATAGTTCTGGATCCAGCCCAATGTGGTTAAGAGTTGTTTGCATATTGGCATACTGTATCTTGTCCTAAGTTCAGAGGGCATTGTGGAGTGCTCAGTCATGGCTATGGACATGCATACGTAAATGACATGCAATTTTGAGTGTGAGACTTCTAAGGGTATTGATTTAAACATGCCCAACCTTGGTGCATGCACTTGATGTGTATGTGAGCTATGTATACATAGCTTGTGTTAAAATTAGAGAAGCAAAAAACAATAAAAAAAAAAGGGCTTTGCACCAATAACAATATGGATTCATTAAAGAAGTATACAAAGGTGTCAGTGCAGCAATACATAGATCTGCAGCAGCAGCTAGTATACGGAGTAGTAGAGACAGGTATCAGCAGAAGCCACGCTCCACACAGTGTGGCTACGGCTGATCCCTGTCTCTACTATTCCCTGGCATTAGCTGCTGCTGCAGATCTATGTATTGCTGCAATGACACCTTAGAAGTATACTTCAAATGTTTCAGTGCAGCAGATCTGTAGCAGGAGGCAGCATTTATATATTTTAGCAAGGCTTTGCCCTGCCCCCCCCCCCCTCCCCTCCTAGGATTATCGGTCCCAGCAGGAGAGGTGTATGATGCCAGTTATCGGGCCATCCCCTGCTGGGATCGATAATTGTCCCAGTGCATGGCCAGCTTTAGGCAGTGCATGCAGTGTTTTTATGTGATGGGTATTATTTCAATAGATTAGTACAACCTACTTGATCCTACTATGATGACTGCTAACATTCATGCGACTCTACTGCAAAAGTCATGAGAGCCAAAGAGCGCAAGCTTGCAGGCAGGACCCTCCTCCTCCTACTCAGTTTGTCTGTTACCACCCATCCTGTTAGATGTTGATAATCTGCTGGTGCTATATAAAAACCAGCTAATAAATAATAAATATTCTGTGCAGCCAATATTAAGGTTCACCACAGTTTAAAATACATACAATAGTAATGTCAGCAAGGTAGCACAATTATAGGCTCATAAAGCATAGGTATTCATTAAACCAGTAGCTGCACAATAGGCTAAATAAAGTTGCTTCTTGCTTTTAGTATTAATTAAATTATACAAAATTTTCAGCTTCTGCGAATTAAAACAAAATTACCTGAACTGTCTAATAGGATATTTACCAGACTTTAATTGTTTAAATAGACATTTTACTAAAGCTTTTATTTTGTTTATTTTTTTGGAGCTCTGCTATTAAAACTGAATGCAATTTAGCTTCATGAAGCACTCTAAGAACCCCCCGCTGAACTCCTTAATTTGCCTCAGAAGTTTTATTATGACCAATATATTTGACTGCTGCACTAAACATGACCAGTTAAATTTCTCTATTGGGGTCTATCAAGCCGTATCAAATAATCAGTGAATTCAAGGCAATCCCTTCTCTTAAAAAGCTTTCCAATGACATGCAACAGAGTACCACTGAGCGCATGTCCTATAAAGCCAACGTCCAGAAATATTGTTCATATACCCAGAGGGAAAAGACATTTTGTGAATCTGATTTGTTGTTCACCTTAAAACTAGTTTCATCTGCCTCTGTGATGTCATTAGTGCATTCTAATACACACCCTTTTCAGAAATATTTGTTATAATCACAAAATGGCTTCCAACAACGGGCCGGATTCAGAGCTGCATTTCCGTGCAACATTTAGATGGACGTGTAGCGGAATTGCGCACTGCACAAGCGCAAGAAACGTATTGTAGGTCGTAAAGCAGGCATGCTATGCCATTTTTCCATCTCCGCCAGTTTACGAATACGTGTTTATTATTCTGCAAAAAGGGGCGTGTTTGAGCATGTTAATGTATTTTTGGGGCATATACTAGCTGATTCGCGCACATCCGTATTGACAGTTTGCACGCGCTAACTTCTATTCTTTGCACCAACCCTGACCATGGCGCAAGCGTATTGAAAACTGTTTTTTTAATTGGAAAATGCCTCAAGGCAGACAAGTGACTAATTAACAAAACAGTATTACAGCTGCTAAAACACGAATATACAGTGGATACAAACAAACAAAGCAGGGGATATCTGCAGGAATATTTGTAATTGTGAGGCATTTTAACATAGGTGATTTTTTTTTTAACGTTTGTTTCATAAGCAAGCCCTTTTTATAACATTTATAATAATTTTTTTATGTTAAAAATAAATATTATTTTTCCTAATCATAAAAATTGTCCGTTTTCCTTTGTATGTTGTTGTAGACAATATTACAAATTAGTTAGTGTTTCTAACATTTACATAACAATAAATAGGTTACAATTTAAATATTAATATTTTTTTACAATTTGGAAACATTTTTCTTTTCATTTAAAATAAAAAAAGTAAAAATACACAATTGTGCATTTCCGCATCTACTTTTCTTTGAATAAAATGTCTGTGTCCATACGACTTGCGCACACACATTCCACTTAACTGATAAATTAGACGGGAGCTTCCGACAATGCATAGCCGTATTCCAGATGCGTGCGATTTACGCTTGCTTTTTTAATGCAAAACCTTGAATAGGCCGTATTTAAATTAGTTTCGCGGTACCGTGTCACGCACACACGAACACACGCAACTCTGAACCAGCTCCAATGTGTGCATATGACCAATTTACTTTATTGCATTAATGATAAACAAGAATAATGAGATGTACATACCGGGGCTGATCCAGAGTTGCACTTTTTTTTAGATGTAAGTGTAGACCTGAGCGATACCATGTTGAACTGCAAGGGGACGGAAATTTCAATTGTGAACCAGAATTAGAACTGAGAGGCGAAGTTAATTAGCTCAGCTCTATTTTATAGAGAAAATATAAAGCTATGCAATAGGTGAGTTCTATGTGCAAAAGTAAAGTATTTTCCCTGCATGCAAAATAATTCAAATTCATTTGCACCCCTTACTTTGCAAAATGGTTTAGCCGAGCTGTATACTTGCACTTACTCCCAAACTCTGGATCAGCCCCACATTCAAAATACTCATAGTAGCAGAAAGAAAACATCTTCATCATAGGTGATGATTTTCATCACTAAAATGAGAATATATTAGTACTCTAAGCTGCCTAAGCTATTTTACAAATTTTCTGTATGAGATGACTGGAAATCAATGCTTAGTTAATCATGTTTCCCAATAGGATCTAATTATTCACAATTGATTTCAGCACTGAAAGGTGTATCATTAACAAAAGTCTTATTCAGACACCTCTCAGATTAATTATTGAATTTAGAAAATAAAATTAACTTAAGAAATGTCATTATGTACAGAGCAATGCTGCATATGATATACAAGCGGTTACATATTTATATTTGTAGTGGAAACAGCAATTAGACACATCTGCATAATCAGATAGTTGCATCTTCTTAGAACCAAAAATGAGTGTTAAACAAAAATGATCAACAGTAAATAGATGAAAATAAACGAAGCAAAGAACAGCAGTCACACAGAACAACCAGTGTCCGAAAATCGCCAATACATCAACAGAGCATGTGAAAATACACTGAAGACATAAATAACTCATTTTTCTTATTAAACTGTTTTGTGTTTATTTATTCTTAAAAACTTGCCCTTTGAGAAACTTAATTAAGGAGATTTTGACTCCATCTAGCTTAGACAGTGTTATATAAATGGGTTATATAAGTGGCTATATAAAATCTACTACATATAGCAATGCCATAATGGTACGTCACATGCAAAATCTACTATAGTCCATAGCAACCAATTAGATATTTGCCAGGAAGTTTTGAGATTTGTTTTTTAGTTTGGGAGCATGTCTGGGACAGCAGCTGAGATGGAGTAAAAAAACACTGTCCTTTCGGTCCTCGGATCTCAAGCACACCACAGCTGTTAGACTGCTGGAGACATTTGTCTGAAAAAGTTGTCTGTTATCCTGCTGGCTTTTAATTATCTTTGGTGGAGATCTCCAAATCAGAGGCTCTCACTACCTACCCCTGGCCAGTCTAACAGCTGTGGTGTATTGAGATCCGAGGATCGAAAGGACATTCTATATACAGACTGGGACTCTTCAACCATCACCTGTTACAGCAGGTACCAGACCTCATTTATATATCTTCAGTTGCAACTATATGAACTTATATTAGATTATAGCCTATTAAATACAGCGCAGTGTGAGAAAGGAAGGAAAACTTATAACCATTCACCGCATCTTGATTATATCAAAGCAGTGTGATACAAATGTGGATTGTTATCTTTGATAATCTTCTGCTGTGGCCTGTTTTTTTTTTGGGCTACAGAACTTAAACAACTGAGTTAGCAAACAGACGTATAACTATGGTATTGACTGTTGGGTTGAAGACCACTCCCGGCTATCCAAGTGTCATTGATGTGCATGCATACCAGTGTGTTTAAAATGTCTACATCTGGGACTAGATTTACTAAGCTGCGGGAAAGTAAAAATGGAGATGTTGTCCATAGCAACCAATCATATTCCAGCTCTTTCATTTCCATTACATACTAGAAAATGTCAGCTAGAATCTGATTGGTTGCTATTGTCAACATCTCCACTTTTCCATTCCCACAGCTTAGTAAATCTGGCCCCCTAGTAGGTATTACTATTCCTTTAATTGTTTTATTAGTGTTGATTAAATTTATAGAAGGTGTTTGGAATATTATCTTGCATTTGAGTTGTTCATAGTTTACATGTGCAGCATAAAAAACTGTGTTTCATGTGTCATTATTTCTCCCCACAAGTGGGAGTATGGAGCTATTATTGAGGCACCTACGTGGACCATAGCAGCCACTACTAAAAATAACATCTAAACCGAGTTGGAGCACCACAGGTAAGTACCTACCTATCTTGCTCAGCTAACAGGGAGTGTTATTCCAGATCAGGAGGCTTTAATGGTTGTCTCCTAAGGCGAGTTAGATCTCATTTAAAAAACACATGGCAAAACAAAAGCAGCAAACAGAGTCGCACAGACATAATGCTGCAACATATAACAGTATTTCAACTCACACTCAAAATATAGGGGCTGGTTCAGAGTTAGAGAGCAATGTTTTCATCATAAAATACACTGTAGTGTAAAGCCTAAATAACAATGTATTGTTACACATTCCACTCATGTATTATTTAAGACTATACTAAATTTACTAGGGGTCAGTGATCGCACTACATGTTTTTTTGCCAGAGTAAAAAATACTCCTCATAGCATTTTTAGCCAAAGAGGAGTACATTATTAAATGGTAAAGTGTTTTATGCTGTTCCAAACTCACTATTTATAAGTGATAACTATGATCGGTTGCTTCCCTGCTTCAATGCCAAGATTTGGACATAATATAACACTTTACCATTTTATTTAATTACGAAATCATAATCACCTCTTTTGATAGAGGAACATCACGTCAAACTGAAAATTGTACGGTAAGGTACATTAGAGGTTTGAGGGACACACACAAATGTTGTATATAAATACATACACACACACACACACACACAAAATGAGCAGTACTTGAGAGTTATTAAAGTGCTAGGAATTCAGGGCTTCCGGCGTTTCAGTTTTAATGGCAAAACTTTTATCATTAAAACTGAAAACGTTTGAAGCCCTGGGGCCGGATTAACTAAGCTGCGGGTTTGGAAAAGTGGAGATTTTGCCTATAGCAACCAATCAGATTTTAACGGACATTCTCTAGTATGTAAAATGAGAGTGAGAGCTAGAATCTGAACTTTTCCAAACCCCCAGTTTAGTAAATCTGGCCCCTGGACTCCTAGTGCTTTACTCTTATAATCTCTGAGTGCCACTCTTCTTGTATCCGTATGTATTTGATCATTCTTCCATACCGGGCTGGCAACTAAGTATGCCAGCCCACACATTCATGTATTTAGATAGATCTCTAGATATAGATAAATTGAAAAAAAAAACACACTGGATACTGTTACTCCTCAAAATGAAATAACTGGCTTGGGGGTCTTAGAAAGGTCAAAAACAGAATAGAAAGGCCAATAAGACGCTCACAAGGCTTGTTAGCAGAGGGTAAGCAAAACTTTTCAGGTATTTTTTTTTTTTGGTGTATCCCAATGTTTCAACCTCAAAAAATTGGTTTTCATATGGGGTCAAAAACAAAGTTCAAAATTCCAGGCTTCCAATACTGAAGCTGCAGCATGCAGCTGAGGCTTTTTTTTTTTATTTATTTTTTTATAACACTTTTTTATTGGAGAACAACAAAACATAACAATGTCATACACATGAGTTTTCAAGAGTTTACAGGAAATCATAGGCTCAACAGGCAAGGCATATCACAAATCGGTACTACATCAGATAATTTACATGCAACAAGGAAAAGACATACACAGGGTCTCTGACCTCATCCCTGAGTAAAAGTTACAAGTCTCATTTTATGGTCAGTTTTACAGACAATATTCACAAAAGTAGTTAAATCTCATAGGGTGCCTACATTCAATACAATCGGTGGATCATTCTCGTATGTTCTAAGCTCATACCAGTATGAGTTGCGGAAGCATTTGTGTAAGTTTAGTTTTACTGTGTCTGGTAGAATTTCAATAAAACTCTCCCAGATCTCCAAAAATTTGCCTGTGTTGCGTCTTTTTTGTAATGAAGTTTCCAGCCAGTCCATACGAAATACCTGGAAGAGCTTTTGATGAAACATCTGTAAAGTTGGAGGGGATGTCTGAATCCATTGTTGCAGGACACACTTTTTGGCTACCGCAGAGACTATTAATAATAATTTTCTGCTACCTTTAGTAAATTTAAGTGCCGGGTCAGGGATACCCAGTATCGCCCAGAGAGGTGTTAAGGGGGCATACTCTAATAAATGGTTAGAGGTATACAGCTGTATCAATTTCCAAAAATGTTGTATCCGTGGGCAATCCCATAGACAATGGTATAGTGAGGCCTCTAACGCCCCACATTTGGGGCAGAGACTGGAGTCTGAAAGGCCCATAGCGTGCCTGCGTTTTGGAGACAGATATCCCCTGTGATAGACGTTCAGAAATAATTCTTTATAAATGCTGGCCGGCATAGTCTTACAAGAATATAAAAGGGCCGCACTCATGTCTACTGCAGAGAGGTCTGGGAATATTCCTGACCATGGGTGTATTTC
This sequence comes from Limnodynastes dumerilii, assembly GCA_011038615.1. Taxonomy (NCBI): domain Eukaryota; kingdom Metazoa; phylum Chordata; class Amphibia; order Anura; family Limnodynastidae; genus Limnodynastes; species Limnodynastes dumerilii. The sequence goes on along the minus strand of WWET01000817.1, from coordinate 22,613 downwards.
GCTATTACGAGAGTTTAAGATGCACCTGTTCAGGAGTTTGTAATTTCGTGAGATGGCCCCTCTACTGCTCGTAGGTTTAACCAGTTCCTTGTCTAGCTCATTATGCCAGTCTGCCAAAGATAGGGATTCGGTCACTTGTCTGGTGTAATGTAGCGCTTGAAGGACATAGAAAGAGTGGGAGGCGGGTAAATCGTTATTATTTATGAAATCCGTCAACGCCAACGGAGCGCGTTGTCACTTACAGACTAGATCACCTATACCTCTTATACCTTTCGAATGCCACTGTGTAAAAGGAAATGAGGCCTGCCCTCCCTGGAAAGCTGGATTGCGCAACAGACGAAGGAATAATGAGCTTTTAAAATTAAGTTTACTTCGTTTGCGCACCGCCTTCCATGTGGTCCACGATGCCATCAATAATGGGTTACTCAGCATCTCTGTCGACATGTCAGCCTGCTTAAGGTGTAGGAAGTTTATTAAGTCTATGTCAGGGATAAATGACTGATCCACTACTATGGATGTATAAGTTTGGGAATTGTTTAACCAATCCTTGACTATTCTCAAGTTACTGGCTAAGCTATATTGTTTTATGTTGGGGAAATTTATTCCCCCTAATTCCGCTCCTTGCTGTAACTTAAATAGACTAATCCTTGGGGGTTTATTTTGCCATATAAATTTACGAAATACTGCGTTCAGTTTTCTTTCATCTTTGGCTTTTAATATGAGGGGTAACATTTGAAGGGGATATAAAAGCTTGGGGAAGCTTACCATTTTTATGAGTGCCGCCCTGCCAAGGTATGAAAGAGGAAGATCTTTCCAACTCTCAATTTCCGTTTCCACCTGTCTAATTATTGGGTGTAAATTTAGTTCATACAGCCTCGCCATATCCTTGGGGATCTGTACCCCTAAGTATTTTATGGAATGTGTCGCCCATTGGAATTGATACTGTGAACTCCACTGGGGGGCTTCGATTTCATTAAGCAGCATTGCAACAGACTTTTCCTGATTAATTGAGAAGCCCGATATACTACCGAATTGACCAATGAGGTGGAAAATTATTGGCAGCGAGGTCTGTGGGTTGGCTATATATAGCAGGAGGTCGTCTGCGAAAGCAGTAATTTTTGTAGTGTGGGTACCCAATTGTATACCCTGGAATTGCATATTGCTTTGAAGGAGTCGTAGTAGAGGGTCTAGGTTGGGTTGTAAGATTTTATAGAACTCAGCTGTTAGGCCGTCTGGGCCTGGGGCTTTATTGTTGTGCAGTGAAGCTATTGTAAATTTTACCTCCTTCTCTGATATAGGGGCATTCAGGAATTCTTGCTGGACTGGGGTTAACTTCGGTAATTTAGCTTCTGCTAGTAATTTGTAGTGTAAATTTCTGTTATCTGGCGTGGACCTATATAGTTCTGAATAATATTTGTGGAATTCAGTTAGAATTGCTTTTGTTTTGGTCACTATTTGGGACGATGATTTATCTCGAAGGGATAAAATATAATTTCTATTCTTGGGCGGCTTTGTGAGGTTGGCTAACAACTTTCCCGACTTGTTTCCCCACCTGTAAAATTTATTTTTGCAATCTAATTTAGTTTGGGCATGTGCCCTAAGGAAACTCTCCAGAACTTCTTTACTGGCAGTGTAGTCAGTCAATGTGCTATCTGAGGGTGTTTGTAGGTGAGTATTTAATGCTTGTTGCATCATAGTTAAGAGGTGGTTGTATTTGGTTTTAAATTCCTTGGTTTTGTGTGCCAGGTAAGACATGATGTGCCCTCTAAGTACCGCTTTTGCGGTGTTCCACATGAGAGCGGCATCTTCCCAATGTTGGATATTGTCGTCCGTGAACTCCATCCATTTAGCAATGAGGAATTCACGGAACTCTTCTGACTTGTGGAGATAGGAGGGAAATCTCCATGGTATGTAGGATGGCTTTGGGAGAGATAGCCGAATGGACAACAGAATTGGTGCATGGTCCGAGATCAGTATCTCTTTAATGTTTGCCCTAACCACCCTATCAAACATATGAGTACTGATGAATATGTAGTCTATCCTGGAGAAGGTGTTATGCGCTCGGGAATGATGGGTATAGGTGCGATCTGATGAGTTAAGTATTCTCCACGGGTCAATTAGGGAGTGTCTCAGACAGAAGTTACTCAAACACTGCGTTTCTACTGGTGTACATGGAGTCACTGTTCGCGAGCGATCTAACCGTGAGCAGATCACTGAATTGAGGTCACCCCCCAGGATTAAATTAGGAGTGTCCTGCTGCAGTAAGTAAGCGGAAAATTTTCTAAAAAAAACAGCATTTGGGGCTGAGGGAGCATACATGTTCACCAGGGTATAATGTACGTTTCCTATAGAGAGTCTCAGGATAACGTATCTGCCACCTGGGTCTAGGATTTTGCTGGTAATTGTATATTGTAAGTCTTTGTGTAAGAGGATAGCAACCCCCCTTTTATTTGAGGCATAGGTAGCTGAGATGCACTCAGCGATCCACGGGCTCTTGAGCTTGGCCTCCCCCGCGGAGCGCCAGTGCGTCTCCTGTAAAAATACCACACTTGGTTTTAGTGCTTTCAGATGGGTGAGCACCCGTTTACGCTTAATTGGGCTGTTTAGGCCACAAACATTCCAAGATATGACGTTAAAGGTGCTGTTTCCAGCATTTATTTGAGTGTCAGAGGCAGCCATACTCGAACTCGCCTGTTACATAATAATCAATGTAGGTATCACTACGGGGTCCCTTATCCCTACCCCCGGATATGTCTCTACTGTTTGTAATGTATCTGGTCATGAGCCCGTCCTTTCCACCATTGTTTAACATTTTAAATGTAATTCGACAATGCCTGTGAAACTCACATTCTCTGTGTGTGAAGTAATTAGTTCTCCAACTTAACTCCATTTTAACTTTTTCCTCCCGAATAACGATAATCCCTGACCCAACCTGGATGTTTGGGAAATCCAACTTATATGAACCTATAATTAATGAAAGTAAAGTATAACTGAATAAAACCTGTAGTGCCCTCAGGCCAAATGGCCTAACTGCCCTAACCCTAACCAAAAAACCATTGGTCATTTAGGCTGAGAATCTGAGGGTGACCTAATTATTTGGTCATCTGGCAAAGACATATGTTCGATGAAAGTGCGCGCTTCCCTGGCGTCTTCAAAAAAATGGGTCTGACCCTCATGGTGGATACGAAGTTGTGCAGGAAACAGTAAGGCGAATCGCACATGATGTTCGAAAAGGCACCGACAGAGGGGGCCGAATTCCCTTCTCTTTTGGGATACCTCTGCCGAGAAGTCTTGGAAAATCAAGACCTTGAGGGTACGGAGAGTGAGACCGCCAGCCCTACGATATGCTTGGAGAATATTCTCCTTATCTCTAAAGTTCAGAAACTTAGCAATCACTGCTCGTGGTCTCTCACTATTATTCTGTCGTTCCGGCCCAAGTCTATGTGCCCTTTCCACTACAACCCTCCCAGAGTCACTTTGGATCTTTAGAGAATTAATTAAATCGGTCTGCAAAAGGTCAATAAGATCTTGCCCTTTGAACGACTCTGGAATGCCGNAAACACTCTGGGATGCCGACAAATCTGAGATTATTTCGTCTGTGACGATTTTCCAGGTCGTCCACTTTATTGAGCAGGTATGTGATCGTATTCTTTTGGGACAAGATCATGTTTTGTGCTGATGTCGTGACATCTTCGACGTCACTGACTCTCTGCTCCAGGGTAACTATCTTTTTTTCGTTAGATTCTATTCGTGACACCAGTGAGGTAAGATTGTTTTGGAACGCCTCTAAGCGTTGGTCAATTAGGGGTAATAAGATTAAGGACATTTCCTTAGCTGCTTCAGTGGCAGACGGTGCGTCTATGTGACTCTGGGGTTGTTGCGAGGAAGATTGTTCCTCCTGTGGTGGCATAACTGGTGACGGTGGTGAGGAGGGTACTGATGGGCATGCTTTTGGAGGGCGTGGGGTCTGAGCTGCCGGTTTAGTTTTACCCATTTTATCCAATTTATCTCGCTCCAGGTACCTTTTCATACCAGAATACAAAAGTGTTTAGCTTACAAGGTAGGTCACCCCATAATGTTACATCTGCGTAAAATACTATGAACTTAAAAGAAACTTAAAACAATGTTGTATCTGTCTACCCCCTTTTCCCTTCTCTAGATAGGTATGGTCTTGACGCCCTTGGCGTCCACTTTATCCTATCTGTCACTAAACCCTCTTAACAAGTATTATAGGCCCAAGAAAGCCTCAAGGAGATCTTTAAGATATGGATTATATAAATGCCTTAGACAGCTGCGGATACACCACACAATATGGATAACCTTCACATTCAAGATATACAACCGATTTGCAACGTTATGTGGAACAAACAAAGTTATATAATGCTCTATGATTTGTTCTGTGCTTGGTTAGAAGAATGCGGGAAATAAGAAGGATACCACAGTGTAGATCTGGCCTGCAACACGGAACCCCACAGCTGGCACGCTATGAGGGGGGGAAAGAACACGTTAACAGTCCAGTTGGCAGACATGGTAGACCGTGGTTTCAGTCGCTGCCACCAGGCAAATGGTCTTGGGAAGTCCCTTCCTCTGAATTGTTGGGTCAAACAGCGATCAGATGTGATTAGTGGTCCCTAGGTGTTATGCTGCTAGATATTCCAGTGGGAGTAACTGGGGTGATTCTGTCCAGTCTGGCTAGCACACCACACTACAATGGAGGCCTTCTGTGACTGATACTGGTGATGGGTGGTCTTCTTGTAGTAATGTCCAAAATAAGGATCTACGGAGCTTGTATTTGGCAGGGTGTTGACAAGAGAACAAGACAGGAAGAAAGGAAGAGGCCCTCAATCCAGGGAACGATTACCAATGGTGTCCTCAGGCTGATCTGTGTGATGGCATTTACAGTTGTGTGCACGGCCCGCACAATATCGCCATGCGCTCCCTTTGGTCCCTTTGCACTCTGTAATGGGGGGGCCAGTGTAGATGGGGCAATCCAGGTGGTGATCCCAAATATGGGCTAGAGCCTTGTATTATAAAGGAGAGCCGCTAAGCATGTGGAAGAGCAGGACTCAGTTCACAAGACAGGGCACCTGGAGGCTTTACAGATAGCAGGTAAGTACACGCTGTGTAGCCCACTGAGTGAAAAGGGGCCCGCAGCCACCGGAAGAGGTCACTCAGTGTGTCCAGCCGGCATAGGCATCAATGTACAAGCTGGGGAGCCCTAGGGTTACCAATACCAAGATGTCCCGATTTCCAGGGGTCGACAGTCTGACCTTAAGGGGTCTCAATAGTTGCGCTATGAGCCAGACAGCTCCTGCTGACCGCCTGTCTCAAACTGACCGGGTACCTTTCAGCTGCAAGATGGCGGCCTCCCTGTTTTGCGCCCGCTGCACCGCGCCCTCACAATCTCTCAGGTCGGGCCGTCAGGTCTCACCACTGTTGCCAGAAAATGAGCGGAGGGTCTGAGGTGAGTAGGGAACCCTCTATTCCTAGAGCGTCACTTCTTGTCTGCCGGCTGGGCAGCCCACACCGCCGATGCCTGCTCACCAATCCCAAGATGGCCGCCGGCTTCTTGATGTCTGCTCTTCAAGCCCGGCTCCGGTGCGAAGAGGTCCCCGGGGAGCTGGCTATGGAAAGCACTTGCCCGGGACTATCCCTCGATGTTTTGACGGTAGTACCCCTGCCGCGATGGGTGTTAATCCAACGGGTTTCGCTTGGTTTTCTGGGGTCTTTGCGGGAGCTCTGCTAAAAAGCGTCCTGCTTCCTAGGAACGCCCACCAGAACCCACAACCCACAATTCTTACCTTATCACTCTGACTGTGGAAAAGCAGGAGAAGGTCTCTGGTCTCTGCAGCCGGCAGCTGGGGAGGTCACATGACACACTGTGAGAGAAAGTTCTTCTCACAGTGTGAATGAGTCATCGCTAGAGCTGGAGACTGTCTCTGTCTCTGTGATGACTCATATGCTTCACTGACAGCCTGTCAGTGTCTGAGCCTAGGATCCCCAGAGGAAAAAAAAAACAAAGCAATTTTTCTACTAGTGTCCTGGGCAGGACAGAGAGGAGGCCTGGGGCTATCCCGGGTCCCCTCTCTGTCCGGGCCCAGGACACTAGGCCCGGCTGTCCCCCCCCTGATGGCGGCCCTGCTGAATGGCCCTCCTTCCCCTGCCAACCCTGGGTGCAGGATGAATGGGCCTGATCCAGAACTACGATGTTACATTGCACACCTCCGACACCCCCCCTTGTCTTACCGTATTAACACTCGCTTACACCGGCTGAAGGCTACCCTAACTTCAGCC
>WWET01000817.1:1954-14676 GCA_011038615.1 Limnodynastes dumerilii | reverse complement strand
TATATTGGAAATCTGGTCTTTGGCCATTTTCTCAGGATCAACGTTATCCATATACTGAATGGTTAAGGAATATCCTTTGGTAAGCTTATTGGTACCCTACAACTCTTGTCGGTTGTTATGTCAACAGTCAAAATGTCAATAGGTCAAAATGTCGACAGTTGAGTATTATAATTGTATTACATATACAGTATATTACATGTTCACAGATGTTACAAACAAATACTAACACAGGGCCGTATTCCGAGAACCGTTTTCACAGCGTTTTCCGTGCGTATTTTTAGGTACGTTTCAACTGCACATGAGTAGTAACTTTATTTATGTAGTTCACGTAGACCATGCGCGTGGATGTGCCTCCCGGTCGGACTTGTGAATCATACGTGGGTAAATACGCACGGATCTCCCACTTAAAAATACGCACGTGAGAATTTAAATAAAAATGGGCAGGGGGAGGCATTTTAATGAAGGAGTGTGGGCGCGGTTAGTTAGATACGCACGTACGGTACTACTCGATGCACGGAAATGCCCACGTAAAGAGGCACTCGTAAGTCATGGAAAACCCATCCGTGTGAGGGGAGTGTCAGGGGTGTTGCAATGCTACGTTCGTGTGAATAATTGAGTACTTTTCATGGACAGATCCATAATACTCAACTGTTAACATTTTGACTGTCAACATTTCATGCCAGACCCCGAACAACGCGTTTTGAGACATTGGGCCTGATCCAGACCTACGACCGCAAGCGATCATACGCCGGTCGGGAGCGTAAAACCGGGAGAAAAAATGTGCAGTATGACAACTTCCGGTCGTCCGAAGGACATGAGCGTACAGCGAGTGTATTTTGAGCGTTTTTTTCGCCCAAGGGGCGTGCATTTTGTACGACGATAGTCCGGACGCTTGAGTTACTACACAGAGGCGGGGAGTAAGGAAGGGGCCATACGCTCGCACAGGAGCATATGGCCGCTTAGCACGCCCCCCCACCCTCATTTACTTACCTCCCCCTGCCCACCAGATCTAACGTGAGCGTAGGGACGATGGAGGACGTCCCCTCCAGCGTCCCTACGCCGCTACTATGGACGCCCGATCTATGATCCATAGTGACGCCAGGCAACATCTGCCCGGCGCATGCGCATTACGGCTACGGCCACCGTACTAGCTCTGGATCAGACCCATTGTGCTATTTTTCAATGCTAGCATTTCCTGAAAGACTGGATTTATTCTGTGTTGTCTTATGTGTCACCTTGTGTCATTTCTTAGAAAGAGCCACTATATTATCCATTGGTTAAGACTGCTAACTGTTTGTCTCATAAAACAATGTAAGCTTATTCTTTTTTTTCCAGTGAAATCTATACATAATTGGATGATATCCACATTTTCCTGAAATTATACATATTTTTGGAAGTATTGCTGAGAGCAGTGACGTGATTACAGGCTATCTGATATCCAGTTCTGTAATCAGGGCTGAAGGTTATATTTAAATATCCAAAGATTTATGCAGGCTTCTGTAACTATATCTGCTATAAGAATTCCCTCACTAATTATCCTACTGTTATTTTCATATTTGTGATTGAGTTCCTACCAGCCTCATTTCATTTCTGCAGGGAGATAAATTCCTTCCATCATGATTATATTATAATCATTTCACAAAACCTTAATTTCTCTTTAACTTAACCATGAAAAATAGCTATGGAGACAGGAATGTTCTTACAATATAGGCAACCTAGATGCATACTGAAGTCTGTCAGGACATAGAAACACTTTAATGTTGACATTATTTCATTTTTATTCATTTAAGGGGCTTTTTGAGGCTACTTTAAATTTCCAGATCACCTTCTATTTTTTTTTTCTTATGTGAATAATGGAAAATCTAGTGTCATGCACTGGATTTAGCACTGGTTTGTAGACAGTCCACACCAGACCAGAGGTGCAAAGTCTAACCGCAAGCCTGCTGTTCACCAGAGCCCAGATGGTGGGAATGGTCTTAGCTGCATGCGACCAGCAGGTCGCAGCCCTCTGGACAAGTACACTGATGCCAAGATGTTGTACAGGGTTGCAGGAGTATTGCAGATAGGTAGCACAGGAGTGGCTACCAATACTGGTTGTTATAGAGAATAGTAGGGTGCTGAAGAAAGTAGTCACTGGGGATACAGACTGGAACCTGAGACACAGGAGTGCAGGAACAGAAAGCAGGAAACCTGAAACTGAGGACTAGAGACATGACCAGGAACCAGGGAGCCAGAACACACAAGAGGACTAGAGTACTCAAGGACAGAATGTCAGCAGGCAAGGATACCTTTTAGGTTTAAATATTGCTGCTGATCAGTTAGTTTCAGTTAGTTTCAGCAAGGGAATTACCCACATCTGTGGGATAATGCCTGCAGCAGAGAGTGAATGGCAAAAATGTGGAGAACTAAAAGAAGATCATGTGATCAGCAAAGCTAAATAAAAGACATAAGGCAAAAGGAAAAGTACTGTGATCACGACATCAAGCAAAACCTGACAAAAGGGGAGGACAACAGGTAGAGAAGTGTTCTTGCAGCCCATCATGGGCTTTGTCAATCTTTGTCAAAGTGAAGGTTGACAAAGACATCTGCCATCCCTGCAACCACAGAGAAATATATTGTTCCAGGAGGGGGGGCCAGCGATACCACTATGCCCTCCCCCCTCTTGTCCAGTTTACTCGTAAAAGAACAGGGTCAGGGAGAAGGCTCTTTTGCACAAATGCATTGGGGCACAGTGCAGTAGAGGATCCCAGGAGAATAAGTAGTGGAAGGGGGCTGCAACACATGTGTTTTGGCTATTGGGTGCACAGTGTCTCAGACCACCCCTACCAGCAGCTGTAAAAGTATGACTGAATCACAGAAGGGACCAGGTCAAGGCCTCCACCGCTACTGTGAATATCATAATACTTCTGTATCGTCACATAAAATGGGAACGGTGCAAAAGTCTGGATTGTAGGGAGCTTACCACTCCCCTCCCACTTTCGTGCGCAATGTACACATCTCACCCTGCCATCAGGAACACTTCCATGATGGAAGGTGTGTGAATATGTGTATATGCAAAATGCAGTGATGCCGTTTTGCATTAGTCTGGATCCAGGCCAAATTCTGTTGCAGGAGATTACATGTCAGTGTGTGTACCAATCCTAACCCCAACCCAAATCCTAACCCTAAACACTAATCCTAATTCTAACATTGGGCCTGATCCAGACCTACGCCCATGAAACACTCATGTTCGTAGTGTATTTACGCCAGCGTAACTACGATGCACTCCCCTTGTTCATACATAGTTTTGCCGTTTTACACTCAGCAGACCCTACCCTCACTTTTCTGATCGTAACCGCGGGCGTCCATAAGCTCCTTGCGTAGTTACGACGCTTAGCATGTCCATACTGTATGATTTAAATGCCTCACCCGCCTTCGGAGTGTAATTACGGCTTTCGTATGGCAGACATGCCCCCTCAAGCGTATTAACAAAGGTGATATGCTCAAGGCAGATAACGCTCAGATTTTCTGAGCGTAATATGAGCGTAATATCTGTCCCGCACATGCACAGTAAGTACAAATGGCCGTTTTTACACTTACGACCATCGTAAAAACGCACCCGAGCGTGGGTCTGGATCAGGCCCATTAACCCCAATCTCAATCCTAACCCAAAACTCTAACTTCAGTCCTAACCCAATCCCCAACCTCAATCCTAACCCTAAACCCAACCCTAATCCTAATCTCAACCCTGTCCACAATCCTAATCCCAACAATAGCTCCAACTGCCATCCTAACTCAAACCCCAACCCTGACCTAAATCCTAGCCCCAAACCTAACCCCAATCCTTAACTCAACAACAACCCCAACCCTAATCCAAACCCTTTATTCTTGATTACTGAAGACGGACATCAAGGAGCTGGAGATGTTATGACAAGCAAAGCAAACAAGCATGGGCTGACGTGTTGACTGATTTTCCAAAGGTCATCCTTAACTACAGTTCTGCCCCTAGGGTGCTTGAGATGGGGCCCAAAACACCCTAGGGGGGCCCCACCAGCTTCATTTACAGTATTTACAGAGCCGTGTCTGCCTGCTACTGTATAGTAGCAGCGGAGGTCGGCCAGAACCACTATGCATGCTTATAGATAGCAGCTTTGGCCAACCCTGCCACTAATACTCCCCAACAATATCATATACAGATCCATGACACGCTACTAATATACTGAAACACATGGGTGGAACTACAATTGATGCAACCGGGGCCCATGCTAATACAAGGGGCCCACAGTCGTCATCACCGCACCACCGAAGCTCCCCACCGGGTTACCTGGGATATCACCAGGGCCAAAAAATATTGTTTGCACCTGTGCCCACAACTCACTAGTTTCTCCCCTGCTGAAGCAGGCGGCTGCAGCTCAGCGCTCATTGATGAACACTGTTTTTAAACAACCAATCAGCTGCAAGCAATCGGTGCATGAGCAGTTCAGGCGCCGTTATATGCATGTGCCAGATGAAGGAAGCCCCGGTGTCCTGGTGCACGCAGCCACTGCTTGAATGGGTCCTGAGAGACGATTAATTAACTGTTAAGTTTTATGTCCATATTAACATCAGTTTTCTTATTGTACATATTCCATTGTTGTTCTCTCTGCCAGACGAGTCCAGCGCAGTGGAAACAGACAATGTGGAATCAGTAGATTGTTGTGCTGAAATCTTGGCTAGGATTCTGGGCACCGACACATGCAGGATTTGCCGTAATATATGGAAGCTGACAAACTCTGTTATAACCAACATAAAGAAGGGATTCGGTCAGACAAGATGAAGTCCTGGACAAGCTGTTACCAAGGTGCTGGGAAACATAGAGAAACATACAAAAGCGAACATTTGTCCACATCTGCTGCTCTAGTGTAAAGGTTTCTCTTAGTAAATAAGTTGGATTTGTGCTGTGACCTGGGCTGTACCATCACCTTTTCTTTACTGATGTGTTTAATGTTCAGCTTAGGAACGGATGTGCAGCCCAGAGAGACACAAACATACATCGGGCCAGTGCTAGGGTGTTTAGTGCCCCCTGCAAATTATACTCACTCAGTCCACAGTGTCCTCAACGTGGTGCAGAGTGGCTGACAAAGCTCCAGAGACTCCATCTCCAGGGTGTGGGTCGGCAGTAAGAACGACTCATTTATGAAAGGGCCATTTTCCCCAGCCATTTCCAACTGGCTCTCAAATTGATTGCTTCTGCCTCACCGAGGAGAAGCAATCGATCATCTCCAGGATGAAGATTTAGCAGTGAATGGTAAGTATTTATCTCACCCCAACCCTTAACCTAATCCTTACCCTCCCCTTCCATTACCCTAACCCTCTTCTCCCCGCAGCCTGACCCTAAGACTCCCCTCCCCGCAGGCTGACCCTAAGACTCCCCTCCCCGCAGCCTAACCTTAAGACTCCTCTCCATGCAGCCTAACCCTAAGACTCTCCTCCCTGCAGCCTAACCTTAAGACTCCTCTCCATGCAGCCTGACCCTAAGACTCCCCTCCCCGCAGCCTGACCCTAAGATTCCCTTCCCCACAGCCTGACCCTAAGACTCCTTTTTCCCGCAGCCTGACTCTAAGACTCCTCTCCCCGCAGCCTGAAACTAAGACTCCGCTACCTGCAGCCTTACCCTAACTCTCCACTCACCTCCCCGCAGCCTAACCATAAAAGTAACACTAACCTCTTGTCCGGTGCGGCGCTGTGGAAGTCTGTGGCGAGACTGCAGAAAGGCAATGAATGGGTAAGTTGTGCCAAAAAATAAATTTGGTACATTTACCCATTCATTAGGAAAACCTTCTAATTAGGGATATAATACAGACAGACAAAAATGAGCTTTCAGCTGTCTGTATTTCACAAATATCATTTTCTTTGCAGAGAACATGTCCCCATATACAGGTCTTCCGCATCCAGAACCCTACCTTAAATGTTCGATGTGGAAGGCCAAAGTACGCAATGGAGGATCATACTTAGCCATCGTTGTGATTTCCACACAGAAAGCAGCATCACTCAGCTGCATTCCGATGCAGAATTCATGGTACTGTATGTGCTCAGAAGAACTGACAGCCGACTTCCGCATGTAGACCCGTATTCAGAGATCTGTTTTTTCGGACAGTTCCGTGCGTATTTTTAGGTATGTTTAAACTGCGCATGCGTAGTAACTTTTTTTTACGGAGTTCGCGTAGACTATATGCACGGAAGTGCCTCATGGACGGACTTGTGAATCAAATGGTGTCACATATGTCCGGATCGGCCACGTAAACGTACGCATGGAAGAATTTACATAAAAATGGGCGGGGGGAGGCATCTAAATTATGAAAAGTGGGTGCGATTATAGATACACGCACGGACGGAGGACATATACACATGGAACAGCACACGGAAAGTTACAGCTGGTCTATGGAGGCGTAAGTGTCCGAGAGCATGGATTTGCAAGGGGAGTGACTGGGGTTTTGGTGGGTGTTTTTTGCTCCATCCGTGCGTATATTTGTGGCTCAGTCTAAACACTGATCTCTGAATACGGCCTGCAGTCTCTTATTTTGCTAGGGATGTCTAAATCCTAGTTACATTGAGCCAGATCCAGAGCTATGTTCGCTAGACATAAAAACGCTATTTAGTAGGTACTGCGCATGCGCGCAGCTGATGTTAGGACCCGTAACTCTGAACGTACGTACCAGCCTAGTATCAACAGCGTAACTACGGACAATGGGGCGTGCCAGCCATACGACACCCGTAATTACGCTTCGGAGACGGAGTGAGCCATTTAAATCGTACAGTATGGGCGTGCTTAGGTGCGTAAGTACGTGCAGCCATTACGGCCGACAGTAGTTAGGCTTTGTATGGCAATACATGAATTAAACATTGCTTAGTAATCTAGTATAAAGACAATGGACCTGATTCACACTTAAGAAGAAGCTGAATCTCTGTGTGTATTTTTAGGATCAGATAAAGTGCGCATGCCCAGAACACAAAGCTACGCAACCCCTCCCCCCCTTCCATAAAACCACAACACATACACACCTTCACCACAGGCTGACTGGGAGATCTACATCAGATCTCCTAATAACCCTGCGTGGGACGGCCTCAGTCTGACGTCATCAAATGGATGCAGGGACATCAGGGTATTAGCCCCATCCACTGTAGCTTTTGCTACAATGATTGGAAGCTGCAGGAAAAGAGACAGCCCCTGAGCTCCCTGCAAAATAGATCCATAGCAGCCACGGCGGCTGATACTTAGGAGCCACTAATTACTTGCAAATAATCTGTAGCTCCTATATCCTATGAGCGGCAGCGGCTGCAGACTAGTGGTGGCCCTGGACTGCCAGATACAATGGTCAGACGAAGGAGGCCAGCACCTTTATTGTCTCTGGTAGTCCCGCCGCTGATCTGCACTAGTGAATTAGGAGGGGTCTTGTTCCTCTATAATTTAGTTAGAATGGGGGCAGTTTAGTGCTCAGTGAGCAGTAGGAGCCTGGATTCACTGCACTTCCTCCTAAAATTTGGTGTAAGACGGAGACCTTCATTCATTAAATGGCCCCGTACTTACAAATATTAAATATTTATTGTTCAGACATTTTTTTAAATACTGATATAACATTTTTTAATAAAACCAAATGATACTTTGAAAAAGAAATACTCGTGCAGACAGCTGTGATACACGCTCTCTGCCTTATACACATTCTATTCTTCAAAAGCTGCTCGTTTTCGATAGGTTGCTCATCCACTGCGCTAAAACTCTGGATCGGCTTCTAGATCCACACAAAAAGTCAGGAACCAAGTTAAATGCATTGCAAAATCTGGAATCCATATGAAATGCTTTAAAAATCTGCACACAAAAGTCATAAACACAAACACACATATACAGTCACACACATGCAACTTGTCATATACACACTGAAAACCATATTTACTGTATTGAAAGAGCTTCACAAAAGCAAGATCTGTACACACACACACACACACACACACACAACCTGGCAAAGTGCCTGTGTATGTGTGTAGATACACTCTAGGCAGAGGATGTGTATAATGTGTATGTCTGTGCATATAGGTGGCCCCCTGGAGTGAAGGTATTCACATAATTATGTTTTTAAATCCCTTTACTGAGTCCCCATGCACCTGTCCTGGCTTCCTTGTAGGAAGAAAGCAATTAACTCGGCTGCTGAGTCCTCAGTTCAATTTCTACAGCGCTAATCCCTGGACGTTCACACTTCTTATCACTGGTGTTATATTAACATGCCACCAATACTGAAACACTGGGCCTTAAATACCTACGAGGACTGTATGTCTTCAAACTTTTATTATTATGATTATTATTATTGGGCCGTATTCAGAGAACCGTTTTCGCGGGGAGTTGCACATATACGCCCGTAAGCACACGCATAAAGAACAGACAGGTCTATGGACTGGTAACTCTCAGACTGCACGTCCGGGAGAGGGGAGTGTCGGGGTTGTTGGTGGGTGTTGCCTTCCTCCGGCCGTAATTATAATAATTATTATTAAACGCAACCTCTATCTATATTTTGGGCAAGACAAAAATGACCCGGTTGGATCAAAAATGACCCGGTTCTGCAGAAAGCACTCCCCAGTGGCATCCGCTCCCCCACAAGGAGAAACCAAAAAGAGTTTCTAGAAGTGTTTACTATCTGGGCCCCATCTGTGCATCATCCAGTCATCATTAGCAGGTTGAAATGAATGCCATGAGCCCAGGGCAGAATTTGACAAGCTTGTGTCCCATAGCAAGGAGATGGGGACTGCCCTGCGCATGTATTTATACACAGCGATCAGCAGTCATAGACCAAGTGTGAGCACTGTCTTAAGCCACCAGCCTATGACAGCTCAGCAAGGCCGGATTCCTAATGGGGCAGATGGGATTACAGCCCCAAGCCTAGATCTGAAAATAGACCCATCAAGAAATCCAATTCATTTGATAACCAGTTGTCCAGCCGGCTGCGTGGCTTCCAACCGCTGCACTCTGCTGATGTTTCCCATGCACTTCGGTCCCTACTCCCCTAATAAGCTGCTTGGTGGTGGCATTAATATGTTAAATGGGCAATTTTGGAGCTGCTGAAGGTGCTCTGCTACAGCCGGTCCTCCCATCAGCCATTGTGGAGCGCAGATTTGCCTCGTGAGCCTTGAGGGAGCTAAATAATGTTAGCAAACATATGATATTGGTCACACAAACGTATGGCTGATCATGTTCACTCCAGTGGGCCCTTTCAGCCCCAAGCACATGTGGCCCTTAATCCAGCCCTGCAGCTCAGAGCTCTGTGATTGCAGGTCGGGTGGTTACCATGGGCCCTCTCTCCTCCACGGGTGTAGTTTTCCAGTACGATAGTCCTATCCCAAGCCTAAATAACAGTGTGATACTAAAGCTGGTCAGTATCTGTGTGCAGTAAGCAATTCAAAGATATATCCCTGCATGCAAAGAATACAATGACCTTGACTCCCCCTGCAATCAACATGGTTTATCCCAGGAGTGACCCATTTCAAGCACTTACTTAAGTCTGGATCCAGTCCAATGTCTCTGCGGATTTATGTTACGATGGGCTGCATGCTCCCTATAGTAAATGACAAAGATAAGGTCCAGAGAATCCTGCAACGCAATTCCATGTCTTTTCTTCTCCACCTAGAACATTCCACATATGAAAACACGCGCCCACGTGTGTTACCAATAATCCTTTGCAACTGTTGGCAAACCATGTGCCTGCTGCCTTCCTTCTAGTCAGGTAGTTTGGACCGCTGTACAGTGCAATTACACGAGCTGCTGGTGCTGGAATGTGCTGTTCTAAGGACTAACTAGTGTTGTGTCATTTACAAAATATTAACGGGAATCGGATATCACACTCAAAGCAAAAACAGCTTTCCACTCCCGGACGGTCGTAGGTTAATGTAACAAAAGAATGTGTGGGATTTGTAGAAAAATGAAGACTTTTTTGCAAATGCTGCTGGTAAAGGTAAAGTGAGACTCATATTCTAACCTTCCCCAACTCATGTTTACTTTATTTTACTTTAGAATATTATGATTTGTAGCTCTCAGCAGAACAAAAGCATTCCATCCCTCTGTATCCATTTCATACTGGGTGCATTAGGCGGTGTGATTGGACTCAGTGTTTCTCTAACCTGTACTTGTTCTGTTTGTGCAGAGAGATTGGATGGCGCTGGAGATTACAAAAACACCTTTAATTAGGAGCTAAAATAAACTATTAACTTTTAATTTTGTCAGGGAGGCTCCTCAAATCCAGGCCTTTGGTGTGAGAATCCCTCACCAGGCTACAGGGCAAAGCACTGAGAAAGTGTATTTTCCCATGCAGACAAAACAAGGATGTGGATATTCTCAAAAGTGAACATTCACTCATCATTCACTTATCATTCACTCATCATTCACTCATCATTCACTCATCATTCACTCATCATTCACTCATCATGCACTCATCATGCACTCATCATTCACTCATCATTCACTCATCATGCACTCATCATTCACTCATCATTCACTCATCATTCATTCATTATGAACTCATCATTCACTCATCATTCAATCATCATTCACTCATCATTCATTCATCATTCATTCATTATGAACTCATCATTCACTCATCATTCAATCATCATTCACTCATTATGAACTCATCATTCACTCATTATTTACTCATTATTCACTCATCCTTCACTCATCATTTACTCATTATTTCCTCATCATTCACTCATCATTCACTCATCATTCACTCATCATTCACTCATCATTCACTTATCATTCACTCATCATTCACTCATCATTCACCCATTATTCACTCATCATTCACTCATTATTCACTCATTATTCACTCATTATTCACTCATCATTCACTCATCATTCATTCATTATGAACTCATCATTCACTCATTATTTACTCATCCTTCACTCATCCTTCACTCATCATTTACTCATCATTCACTCATTATTCACTCATTATTCACTTATCATTCACTCATCATGCACTCATCATTCCCTCATCATTCACTCATCATTCACTCATTATTCACTCATTATTCACTTATCATTCACTCATCATTCACTCATCATTCACTCATCCTTCCCTCATTATTCCCTCATCATTCCCTCATCATTCACTCATCATTCACTCATCATTCACTCATCATTCACTCACTCATCATTCACTCATCATTCACTCATCCTTCCCTCATTATTCCCTCATCATTCCCTCATCATTCCCTCATTATTCACTCATCATTCACTCATCATTTACTCATCATTTACTCATTATTTCCTCATCATTTACTCATCATTCACTCATCATTCACTCATCATACATTCATCATGCACTCATCATTCACTCATTCATTCATTCATTCATCATGAACTCATAATTCACTGATCATACACTCATCATTCACCTATCATTCACTCATCATGCACTGATCATACACTCATCATTCACTCATAATTCACCTGTCATGCACTGATCATACACTCATCATTCACCTATCATTCACTCATCATGCACTGATCATACACTCATCATTCACTCATAATTCATCTGTCATGCACTGATCATTCACTCATCGACTATTGTTGCTGCGACTTCTATCTGATAGAATTTTGTTATACCAAAATATTTGTTCTGCATTACAGTCCAGTGGCAAATGCAGGATATTGAAAGGGGGGTTTCCAATGCGTGTAATACATGGGGGGTATATCAGCATACCTCCCAACATTTTGGAGCCTGAAAACAGGACCAATAAGCTCCGCCCTCCTCCCACCCCCATTTTCATGCTGCATGAGGCAAAAATTAAAATAGTAATGAAAAAAAACAAAAGAAAACCCCTGCAACACTAAAATTACTCCTGTATGTGTGTGTGTGAGTGTGTGAGTGTGTGTGTGTGTGTGTGTGTGTGTGTGTGTGTGTGATGGTGCTTCACTCATCCTTCACTCATCATTCACTCATCATTCACTCGTTATTCACTCATCATTCACTCATCATTCACTCATTATTCACTCATCATTCACTCATCATTCACTCATCATTCACTCATTATTCACTCATCCTTCACTCATCATTCACTCATCATTCATTTATCATTCACTCATTATTCACTTATTATTCACTCATCATTCACTCATCCTTCACTCATCCTTCACTCATCATTCACTCATCATTCACTCATCATTTACTCATCATTTACTCATTATTTCCTCATCATTCACTCATCATGCACTCATCATTCACTCATCATGCACTCATCATGCACTCATCATACATTCATCATGCACTCATCTTTCACTCATTCATTCATCATGAACTCATCATGAACTCATCATTCACTCATCATGCACTGATCATACACTCATCATTCACCTATCATGCACTCATCATTCACTCATCATGCACTGATCATTCACTCATCATGCACTGATCATTCACTCATCGACTATTGTTGCTGCGACTTCTATCTGATCGAATTTTGTTATACCAACATATTTGTTCTGCATTACAGTGCCGTGGCAAATGTAGGATATAGAAAGGGGGGTTTCCAATGCGTGTAATACATGGGGGGTATATTAGCATATATCCCAACATTTTGGAGCCTGAAAACAGGACCAATAAGCTCCGCCCTCCTCCCACCCCCATTTTCATGCTGCACGAGGCAAAAATTAAAATAGTAATGAAAAAAAACAAAAGAAAACCCCTGCAACACTAAAATTACTCCTGTATGTGTGT
>WWET01000816.1:453461-467823 GCA_011038615.1 Limnodynastes dumerilii | reverse complement strand
AGCTATGCTATTGTACGTAATCTGTGTATCGTTTCGATACGCAAATTACGTACAATAGCTACTACGCATGCGCAGTAGCTACTATTTATTGAACTACGTCCGTCTATGGAAGACGGGTTCTGGATCTAGCGTGTCCTAGAATGCGCAGTAGCTACTATTTATTGAACTACGTCCGTCTATGGAAGACGGACGTAGTTCTGGATCTAGCCCAATGTGTCCTAGATGTGTGAAGGAAAACATGACTATGTATATACCATGACTGCAGTAGGTAGGTAATTTAGATGTATTTTCTATACCTATCTGTTCATGTATACCTGTGGACATCATTATGACTTGAACGGATCGGGGTTCTTTTTCAAAGTATGAAGCATGGAAAATTACTTCAAGAGTAATTAATTCAGCTTTGGTCTGGCACATATCCACAAAGAACTTAAAGGGAGGTAGACTCGAACCACAGGGCCAGTTTAAGTTTTTTCTCCTGCTAGAGTCTTCCCCTTAGCTATTTACAGCAGTGTGCCACACACCACAACTGAACCCACTATGATATTGAACCTATCTTTTTGCAATCAAAGCTACACTGACAAACTATTCTTATTTATTTAACAGCTCCATGAAAATAAATTTTATTTGCAAGTATCTTTTCAGTAAAAACACTGAAATGCTGAACTGATGATAACAGGGAAAATTCAGATAGAATATTTAGGTCACATATAGTATCAACATTACAATATACAGTATTTGAAACACGATTCAGTTCCATTCAGTTCTATTTATGGCCCAATGTTTCCTAGATCATTGTCCCTGCAGCAATGTTGCTCAGCAACTATTAAAGTTTATAGTGAATGTTAACTTTGGCAGCATGGTGCTGTTTAGAAGAAGATGGATGTTCTCAAGTTTTGTATAGTGTAACATTCCTCCTTGAGTGAAAGCTCTACCCCAGTTACTTGAGACAGTGAATAACTGCTAATGAGTGATCAACTATCAGTGATTGCTAACGTGTTTCATCAAAAGAAACTGTAAACAACAGAGCCATATTTTATTGTTTCATAGTATTACCATTATTGAATACTATTAACTGTTAAATATAAATTAAAATATTAGTCAATTAAATCAATCTGAACTGCATATAATCCAGTCAATGGGATTTTGAGTAATCTTCCCATTGTTTTTCCTTGCCTCTCTCCTTGGGCCATATGCAGACTCCCGGATGTATAACATATACGTCCGGAGTTTAACGTTTTTGACTATTGCGCATGCGCAGTTAATTTATAACGTAATCTACATATCTTTTCCATACATAGATTGCGTATATGCGGTCTTAAAGATCGCATATACGCAATCTATTTATGGAAAAAATACATAGATTACGTTAAAAACTTTGTCAAAAACGTTAAACTCTTCATACGGCCCCTTGTTTTCTATGTCTCCTCACCCTATTGTTTCTTCCAGCCCAGCATGTGTCCTCATCCACTCCCAATGTATTCGGTTAATATCACCTTTGTGGTGTGTGTTCTGTGAGTGAGTGAGTGCCCCTGTTTGTCTTGTTTGTGTTTGTCCGTTTGTGGATGTCTCTATCTTGCTCAACTAGTGTTAGCCCTCTGCCTATTGTCATCTGGGCCTCATTTGTTAACTTCCAGGCATTACTTTCAGGGGCCACAACCTGATAGGTGTCTGCAGATAAGCCTATCCCCACCATCAGGATCCCTAGTGAAGACACTAGTTAGAGTCTGCATCTTGTATCACCCGTAATACAGAGTATCTAACAGAGGCTCCTTATGCTAGCTGGCTGCACATGCTAAATTCTTGGTAATATATCTTTTATGTGCTTACATTTTAATTGTTTTAGAGTATTAAATACTAGCTTAGCAATTGCTTTTCTTTTTAATGTTCACCTTGCATTTGCAATAAATTTATTGTGCATTGAAACTACCGTGATCGTGTCGGACAATCACTAATTTACAGTAGGGTTGATGAAGTCAAGGGCAAATAAAACAAATTGTGCTTCATTTTCCCCTTTATTATAGTGTTTTAAAAAAAAATTATAAAATAAATTTAAAATGAATACTAGATATAATCTACACTATATAATATCATATACAATCACTATAAACAGATTTACCACCGGTTCAGCCCCTACTGACTGACTTCTTCAAGCAACACACCATGATAAATTCTCTTAGATGACATCCACTGATAACAGATCCCCCCTACCATCAGACCACCTAATGATAGATTCCCTTCTGATAACAGTTCCTCTTTGCTTGATACCCTCTGATAACATTCCCCCTCCAAAATGACTCCAAAATAAATCATTTTATTTCCTATCCTCCAACTCCTTCTCCATTTCTGCTCAGTGCTGCTTCTGCTGACTACGCTGGCACTGGGGTGTCCAACAAATTACCACCATGCTAATGCCGGATATCCCTGTTTACTCTAGGCCAGGGACACACCTACCTGCTTACAGGCCAATAACTGGGGACAGCTTCCTCTTTTCCCACAAGTGAACCTGCTGTGGAACATCATAAGCAGCAAAGACATTCACCTTTCTCACCCAAATTTATGCCTCTGCTTTTTTACCTTTAATAAAAGTACACAGCCCAACATATTAGTTACATAATTTTTAATTGATGAAGATGAGCGCCAACACCTATGTTTTTTATGTTATGTATTAAATTTTTAGACATCACTACAGAGGTTGTTGGGGACCTGTTGCACACAAGTACGTACCAGAAGCTAGTGGATACCAACCACTATCTGCAATATCAGAGCTTCCACAAGCGGAGTTGGCTCAAGGGGGTTCCCACGAGCCAATTTATCTGCCTACGGCAGAACTGCTCAGATATCGACACCTTTTACTGACAGAGTGAGCAACTCAAAAATAGCTTTTTAGCACAGGGCTATCCTCTTGAGCTAGTTAATAAAGCTCTGGAGGATGCAGCTTGTAGATATCGTTCAGATCTCCTCATAGACAGGACAAGAAATTATACATTTGAATATACGGATGAACTTTGCTTTATTACCCAATTTACTGAGCGTTACTGAGATAAAAAACATAATACAGAAAAATTCTAAAATTCTAAACCTGGACACCTCATTATGTCCTTTTATAAACAAAGCCCCACGTGTAGTCTTTAGAAAGGCAAAGATCCTGAAGGACCTTCTGGTGCTTAGTCACCTTAAATAACAAAAAGTTAACACCTTGTCGACATGGCTCCCAGAAAAACCTAGAGGATTCTTCACAGGCGCACAACCACGATGTGGTATGTGCTGGTTCGGTCAGAACAGGGAATCCAAATTTTTTTCAACAGATGGGAAGAAATCCTTCCCAATCACTAAATGTATTAACTGTAGGAGCTGCTTCGTGGTCTACTAGCTAGTTTGTATCTGTGGGATGCAGTATGTTGGTAGGACTACGAGGCAGCTCCACATTAGATTCTCTGAACACCGGAGAAATGTTGCAAAGGACAACAGATTACACTCGGTATCACGACATGTAAATACTTGACATGAAGGTAAAATTGAAGTCCTGAAGATTAAGGGCATAGAAGTAATAGACCGTACCTCCAGGGGCGGAGACCAGTATGCCCGACTCTATCAGAGGAAGGCATACTGGATCTTCAGACTTAACACCATGTCCCAGAACGGCCTTAATGAGTCAACTGAATAATTTCATTTAGGATTTTTATTTCTCAATGTTTCCATCATATTAGGGTGTTTCTGGAGGACGATTAACCTCAGTTTAGAGGTGTTGATCCTCAATAGCAACTCATTTATAATTCTTTGCTTTATTCTTTGTCTGCCCAGTGCTGAATAAAAGCTTCTATTTATGGTGGGTGTCCCTTGAGATGGTTGACTTCTCCGTAGAGGTGGCTATCTGTGGTAACTACCCTTCGACAACTAGAGTTTCCCCATGTGGGGCTGCGCTGAGACTGTCGATTATGTATAATAATGCTTTTCATTGTTTTTCACCTCTTGTCCTCACAAATGAGTTGCCGATTTCATGTAAGATCGATACAAGTGACTCCTAGTAGAAACACTAATATCTTTACTTATTATTTACTCTGGCTACATTCTCTGAAAATTAACTCTAACCAAGGGTCTGAATATTTGTTAGACATTAATAAGAACAGTGGCCTCTACTGTTTTTGGTTTCTTGTCCTTATCATCAGTGGCCGAATCTACAAAAGCTTGTTGAAAATGAATTTCTATTTTGAATATTAATAATTCTTTCCACTATCTATATTATCTTATTTCCTGAATATTATTATGAATCAAGTGCCCCAATATTTGTCATCAATTTATTATGAATGCTGGTTTTATATTTATTTCATGCATTCTTTATTTTTATTTATTTATTTTTATTATATTATTCATTTCTGTTTTTTAAAAATATTTTCAATTTTTGTTTTTATATTTATTTTATTTATTATTTTTTCATTATTTATTTATAGTTTTAATCTATATCTAAGTCTATAACACAGTATCCTATTTCAAAGTCCAACATAACCTGACCAGTGACATGTTAACATCGATATTATAATATAATAGTGACACAGCGCTGAGTATTGTTCGGTGTCCTGATCAACAAAGTGTCGGGTACTGTTATTTATTTCTTAATTTATATCTCTTTTTATTAATATCAAAATGATTGCTATCACTTTATTTTAGCCTATGTTCTGTTCTATAATGTATCTGCAATTAAAATGCTTTGTATGCCGTGCACCATTGTACTTCTAGATTAAATGCACCTGAAGAGGTAAAAAGAAGTATAGGGTTAATTGAACACCTGTTTTAATTACATATGCTTAAATAGGAAGTTTCATCGCTGAACTCTCTTTCCTCCTGAAGAAACTAGAGCAAGTAGAGAAACGCGTTGAGGTTCTCTAACCTTTGGAAACTGCCCTTTTATATCACAGCCTTATTTTATTGGCACTGTCCATTTCCACTTTATATTGTAAACAACCCAGAACTGTAAAAGCAGCAGAGTCTTGTCTAGACACATCTCGGTGCAGACGTTAGCTGTCTGTCAGCTGTATCATCAACAGGACGTGTCCCCTGTATCTACTATAGACTGAAGGTACTATGGCCTTTGCCCGCATCTAAATCAAAATCATAGGAGCAGTCTATTACTGCAATCTATCAGACAGCTGGATGCCAAACGGAGTTGAGCCGTGTAATCCCTCTAGCCCTAAACAGCATATTCACACATTACTTACAGCCGGGAGGTATGACGACCAGAGCGGCAGGCGGGCGCATCCTCAGTTTTTTCTCTATAAGGGACTTATCCTCCCTGAAAGAGCTGCTGAAGAGTTTCTGATATTATCCAACCTCTTTAGTATACTGTAAAGTCACAAGCGCTCCAGCATTTCCTTTTTTATTTTTGTCTCTAACCTATGTTTTGGGTTTGGTTCTAAATCCTTATTATGTTTTGGTTTTCGTAAAAACCACCCTCAAATGTTTTGATTTTGGTTTTGGAGTTGTATTTTTTTTTTATTGATAAAATAAACTAAAATCATGAAATGTGTATGCATTTTTGCTCCTATGGTATTATGAACATCAGTGATATTTATTAAAGGGGTGGCTGGTTGAAATTGCTTGTGCTGGTCCATGGACCTGTTAGCTGATGCTGGACTGCTTGTTCTGACTTATCATTTTACAGATTTGGTTAAATAAGTTGCATGAACTCGCTGCCAATGATTTAACAGGGAGGAAGTGCCTAGATCTTTAACGTCCTGGGGGCTGAGTATGGGAGT
Source organism: Limnodynastes dumerilii (assembly GCA_011038615.1). Taxonomy (NCBI): domain Eukaryota; kingdom Metazoa; phylum Chordata; class Amphibia; order Anura; family Limnodynastidae; genus Limnodynastes; species Limnodynastes dumerilii. The sequence goes on along the minus strand of WWET01000816.1, from coordinate 462,070 downwards.
AAGGGCAAAACAGGTGCAAGTGTACAGCTCAGCTAAACCATTTTGCAAACTAAGGGGAGCTAATTAATTTTAAATCTTTTGCATGCAGGGAAAATACTTTATATTTACACAAAGAACTCACATACTGCATAGCTTTATGTTTAATCTATAAAATAGAGGTGAGCTAAGAAACTTCACCTCTCAGTTCTAATTCTGCTTTCACACTGTAAAATTTCCTCCCCTTGCAGTTCAACATTGTATTTCTCAGGTCTACACTTGCACCTAAAAAAAAGTATGAGGTCAGCTTTGGGTCAGCGCCCCTGCCTCTACTTATTTTGGCACTACAGAGGGCACATATATCTTGACAACTGTTGACAGGATTTTGGTAAAAATATTTCCACACAGAGGAGGTGGATTCCTTGCTTCTTTGCCCAGGCATTTATTTATTCCTAGCACAAATGGTTGCCACTGCTTTATAACTTTTTTTTTTACAAAAACCACATAGTCCTCCACATTTTTATCAACTTGTAGTTATTCAACACCAGCATCATCATTATTAGTGTCAGATACAAATCTTTAAATTCTTCCTGTTGTATATTTACAAGATCCACAGTAGCATTCTCTATGGGACTGATTCAGAGATGCGATTGCGAAAAGATCGCAAATATACGCATCTAAGGTTAAGATCTTACCAGGTTACAGCCCACTGCATAAACAGTCATTCCCCTTGCAAACAGCGGTGGATCTTAAAGTTAGACCACCATTGACTAACCCTAACTCTGCGCTGTCATTTCAGATCTTAAGTGACGTAGTAGCGTTTATTTAAGATCCTAAGTGTCAGCCCGTGCCCACTTTCCCTCATTTCCCTGCCTCCCCCCGCCCATTTCCATGCAAATCCTTAAGATCTTAAACTTTCACAGCACTTAAGATCTTAAGTGCTTGCGATCGATTCAAACTTACGCTCTTAGAGAATTTACGCTCCTAACCGCTACATAGACGGCGTTGCGCTATTACTACGCATGCGCAGTAATGCAAATTTTCTAAGATCCTAAATATACGCTCCTAAGTGCCGTGGAAATCGTATCTCTGAATCAGCCCCTATATGTCTACACCTTCAGCATAATTAAGTATACTACAGCTCATCCCCACACTTGAAGAGGGCTTAGAAATGGGAGAAGGAGGTTCATCTAGGATTACACTGACTGAATCAGAAATGTTTGGTTTACACACATCATGCTCTCTTCTCATGAATCACTGAAGTTTGTGAACCTAAGTGGTTGTTGAGGGACATTATTTGGAGGCTGAGGGGAGACATGAGGGGATTATTTGGAGACTGAGGGGAGACATGAGGGCCATTATTTGGAGGCTGAGGGGAGACATGAGGGCCATTATTTGGAGGCTGAGAAGAGACATGAGGGCCATTATTTGGAGGCTGAGGGGAGACATGAGGGCAAGTATTTGGAAGCTGAGGGAAGACATAATGGGGATTATTTGGAGGGTGAGGGGAGACGATGGGATTATTTGGGGTCTGAGGGGAGACATGAGGGGATTATTTGGTGGCTGAGGGGAGGCATGAGGGCCATTATTTGGAGGCTGAGGGGAGACATGAGGGGGATTATTTGGAGGCTGAGGGCAGACATGAGGGCGATTATTTGGAGGCTAAGGGGAGACATGAGGGGATTATTTGGAGGCTGGGGGGAGACATGAGGGATTTATTTTGAGGCTGAATGGAGACATGAGGGGATTATTTGGATGCCATGAGGAGGCATGAGGGGATTATTTGGAGGCTGAAGAGAGACATGAGGGCCATTATTTTGAGTCTTGGGGGGAGACATGAGGGCTATTATTGTTATGGTACCCCGGAATTACCTTAGCAGAGAACCGGGGGGGGGCCGAGGAGAGAAAAGACGAGCAACTTCACCAAGGTGTAGAGCCTGAGATCGGACCTGGTTTTCGCTAGAGCCCCTGATGGTGGAGATAGACTGAAGCTGCAAGGAACCCGTTAGGATATGGCCCTGGAGAGAATACCCAGGAGAGGAGCAGAGGAACCAAGTAGGAGTATATAGATTTAGTAAGAAAGAGTATAGTAGTGGTAGATAGGCCGGTCAGAAGAAACTGCACCACGACAAACTACACGTAACACTAAATGGACACAGCGGACAAGATGGGACTGATGGGACAGACAGGACGGAGAAAACAAACGAGGGCAGTCACTCACACAAGCAAACTGCAGGAACCCCCTAAGGGGTTAAACAGGAACAGTCAAACAGGTGAGGCTAGGATAATACAGGCAGGGACTGAACAACAAGGTGAAGCAAGGTACTGGGCAAGGACTGAACTGGGGCACTCGAACACTAAAAGAATAAAGAACAAGGCAAAAGAGAAGGAAAGGGAACTGGCACAGAAACGCAGGGAGACTATAACCAGCACCTGCTGCTAGTGCTGGAGGCTATTTAAATGAGAGCTGACCAATAAGAGGATGCAGAGAGCACGCAAACGGAAGGGACAGGTGTTGCTGCAGTAACAGGGACGCCTCCAGACTCTGCCCGACAGAAAAAGCAAAAGAGCGTCTGCATTGCCCTGGCAACGTCAGGCGCATAGCGCCGGAAGCCTGCAGAGAGCCGGAGACAGTGCGTCTGAGCGTGGGAACGGAAGCCAGGACCGGAGAGGAGATCACAGGATGGAGGAGAGGTAAGTATAGTGGCGCTGTCTGACATTACCCCCCTTGATGAGGGGTTAAGGAACCCCTAACCCTAGGTTTCTTGGGGAACTTGGTATGGAATCTTTTAAGAATTTTGGCAGCATGAAGGTTTTTGGCAGCAACCCATTCTCTCTCTTCTGGGCCATATCCCTTCCAGTGTACCAGATAATATATTTTCCTATGTATCCATTTGGAATCCAAAATGTCTTGCACAATGAACTCTTTGTTACCATCGATGAGTGGTAACCCGAGGAGAGACTGAGCTTGATGTGTAGTAAATTACAGAAGGCTCTCCAGAATTTAGCTACAAACTGAGAGCCCCGATCAGAGACGATGGGCCTGATCCTGAGCTACGGCCGCCATCGCTAGTACGGCGGCCGTAGCTCTAATGCGCATGCGCCGGGCAGATGTTGCCCGGCGTTACTATGGAAACGCCCGATCTACACAGTTTTAGTAAATATGAACGAAAACATACATTAAATAGGGACAAGCTCTGTGTGTTTGTGTTTATTAAATGTGTGTGTACAGTGGAATATTTTAAATGTAAGGAAAGCCCGCAAAAGCGTGAAACTCGCATAACAGTGCACGCGCTCGCGTGCGTGCGCTTGCGTTCACATTTTCTTGCACTTTTGCGGTCTTTGGGCCTGATCCAGATCAACGATGTAGCGCTGAGCGTGCTAACGCTCAGCGTTACATCGCTGACTCCCCCCTGGCACTCCCCCTGTGTGAGCGTATGGCCCCTTCCTTACGCCGGGCGAAGCTAGGGGAGCCTTCACCCGGCGTAAGGAAGGGGCCATACGCCCGCACAGGGGGAGTGCCAGGGGGGAGTCAGCGATGTAACGCTGAGCGTTAGCACGCTCAGCGCTACATCGTTGATCTGGATCAGGCCCGATGTCCTAAGGTGCTTACCATGTAGTCTAAAGATGTGCCTGAGAAAGAGTTCAGCTAGCAATTTGGCGGATGGTAACCCAGACAAAGGAATAAAATGAGCCATTTTACTAAATCTATCAATGACAACCCAGATGGTGGCGAAGCCTGAGGAGTTGGGGATGTCCGTGATGAAGTCCATGGACAAGTGTGTCCATGGGCGCTTGGGGACAGACAAGGGGTGGAGGTGACCAGTTTGGGAACATCTGGGGGACTTATTTTGGGCACAGATAATGCAGGCATTGATGAAATCCTCTACATCTCTAGACATGGCCGGCCACCATACGGTTCTAGAAAGCAGCGAAAGTGTCCTTTGGATCCCAAAGTGACCTGTGGTTTTCGCAGCATGACATTCTTGAAGGACGGAGTTCCTGAGGGAGACAGGAATGAACAAGTGATTCTGCGGTCTTTGTTTAGGACTTAAATGTTGAACTTGAAGAAGTTGAGTCTGAAGGTCCTGCGTGAGACCAGCAACAATTGAGGTAGCCGGAATAATGGGTATTGGAGAAACTGAGGGATTGCTTTCAGACAAAAAAAGACAGTGAAAGAGCATCTGCTCGTCGGTTCAAAGATCCAGGACGATTGGTAATCGTGAACGAAAATCTGGTGAAGAATAATGCCCAGCGAGCTTGTCGGGGATTCAGTCTCTTGGCGGACTCGATGAAGGCCAAATTTTTGTGATCAGTGATAATTGAGATGTTATATTTGGCTCCCTCTCCCTCTAACCAGTGCCTCCATTCCTCAAAGGCCAGTTTGATGGCCAGTGATTCCCGGTTACCGATGTCATTGTTTTTTTCCGCAGAGGAAAAATTTTTTGACATATAAGCACATGGATGTAGATGATTGTCAGTCGGAATGAGTTGGGAAAGGACAGCTCAAGCACCCACATTCAAAGAGTCTACTTCCACAATGAAGGGTCGATCAGGATTGGGATGACGGAGAATAGGGGCCGTGGTGAAGGCGAGTTTCAGAGCCCTGTAAGAATCCACAGCCTTGGCAGGCCAGTTGTACGTATCTGCCCCTTTTTTGTGAGGTCAAAGATGGGTGTAACCAAAATAGAGAAGGAGCGGACAAATATTCTGTAGAAGTTTGCAAAGTTAAGAAATCTTTGAATGGCTTTAAGATCCGACGGTTGGGCCCATTCCAGGATGGCGTGGACCTTGGCAGGGTCCATAGCGAAGCCTTGTGGAGAGATGTGGTAGCACAAAAAGAGAACTTCAGTGACCTCAAACTCGCATTTCTCCAACTTAGCATAAAGTTGATTCTCACGTAGTCTTTGAAGGACTTGACGTACCTGTAGTCGATGTTCCTGTAAGGAGCGAGAATAGATAAGGATATCATCCAGGTAAACGATCACGAAGGTGCCCAAGAAATCCCTCAAGACATCATTTATCAGATTCTGAAAAATGGTAGGAGCGTTACAAAGGTCAAAGGGCATCACTAAATACTCGTAGTGCCCTGACTGTTGTATTGAAGGCAGTGTTCCACTCGTCCCCTTTGCGGATGCAAATTAAATTGTAAGCTGCTCATAGATCGATTTAAGTAAATACAACTGCGTCCTATAGCCTGTCAAACAAATCGGTGATGAGTGGTAAATGATACTTTTCTTGATCGTGATTTTATTTAACGCTCTGAAGTCAATCCATGGACGAAGTGAACCATCTTTTTTTGAAACGAAAAAGAACCCCGCCCCCATGGGAGAACTGGAAGGGCGAATAAATGCTTTTTGAAGATTCTCCTTGACGTAGTCATTCATGGCTTTAGTCTCCGGAATAGACAGTGAGAAGAGATGGCCTTTGGAATAAGGAGAATCAGGAATTAGGTCGATCCCACAATCATGTGGGAGATGAGTGGAAAGTTTGTCTGCTTCCTTCTTGGATAATACGTCAATGAAGTCAACATAGTGGGATGGAAGGGAACTCTCTTCCAGAGAGGTCTGACGTATGCGTAAGGAGAGACACGATTTACAGGAGTCGTTCCAGCGAATTATCTCCCCTTTAGTCCAATACATGACAGGATTATGCTTGAACAACCAGGGATGGCCCCGTACTACTTTGGCAGCAGGAGAGGAGAAAATGTAGAACTGGATGACTTTGGAATGGCAGGCCTCTACCAGGAGCTGAACAGGCTCAGAGATAGAAGAAATAGGTCCCCTGGGCAGGGGTTCCCTATTGAGGCCACATGCAATTATGGGAGGCGATAAGGGAAGGATGCAGATTCCCCATTTTTTAGCTGACTCCGTGCCCATGAAGTTTCCGGCTGCCCCGCTGTCCACAAACGCCTGGACCTTGATGGAAGAATTATTAACTTTATCAAGACCAATAGTAAGAGCGAATTCAGGGAGGAAATGAGATTCAGGCCCAGATGGATCTCCTCCGCATTCATCTGGTTTGGTCGTTTCCCGACGGCTTCATCTTTTTGGGACAATTATCCACCATGTGGGCCTTTCCACCACAGTATAAGTAGAGTCCAAGGTTGCGTTGTCGCTCTTTCTCCATCCTGGAAAGCCCAAAAAGATGTGTTCTGCCAATCCTAGGCGGAACTATGAACACTGGCTGGGTCATTCTATTGGCAGAGAGTTGCCCAAGTATGAAATTCCCCGGCGAACTCTTCAACTGACCTTCGTCCCTGATGAATTGAACGGATCTTGGCCACGGATGCTTCTTGATCCGGATTGTCATAAATGACTCCCATGGCTGCGAAGAAACTGTCGACTGATTGTCAGTCTGGATGGTCCGGACCCAAGGAAAATGCCCAGTATTTCCCTTGGAGAAGGGAAATGATCAGGTGTACCCTCTGGAATTCAGAGTCTGACGCAGTGCATTGTAACTGGAAGTATAGGAGACAGCTATTCTTGAATAGACAATTACCGGAAAAGCAGTCCAGAAGTGGTACTTTGATATCCTGAACAGGCGCCTGAGGTTCTGCCTGGATCGAATGAGCATGAAGAGCAGTGATTGCCTGATCCTGGGTCTCCACTTTGGTGGTAAGGTTTTGGACCATCTGTCCTAAATTGGAAACTTGGGTGATTAACGCCTTAATGGCCTCTGATCCATCCTGAGGTTGAAAGGGGTGAGGAGGCACTGGGGAGCAGGAAAGTCTTCAGACAAAGGGTGCCGATGGATATGAGCATTAAGGCACTTAATGATGTGAGTAATATTCCTGTTTGTACGGTTTTTTTTTACTAGGTTAAATGACAGATTTAGTTTTTATTTATTTTATTTATTTATATCTAAATTATGATGTTATACTTATGTAAATGATTGAGCACAGGTGAGGTGCTCTGGTTTCTATAAAATTATTCGGGCTGGTTATAATGTTATGGTACCCCAGAATTACCTTAGCAGCGAACTGGGGTGACCGAGGAGAGAAAAGACGAGCAACTCCACCAAGGTGTAGAGCCTGAGATCGGACCTGGTTTTCGCTAGAGCCCCTGACGGTGGGGATAGACTGGAGCTGCAAGAAATCCGTCAGGATACGACCCTGGAGAGAATACCCAGGAGAGGAGCAGAGGAACCAAGTAGGAGTATATAGATTTAGTAAGAAAGAGTATAGTAGTGGTAGATAGGCCGGTCAGAAGAAACTGCACCGCAACAAACTACACGAAACACTAAACGGACACAGCGGACAAGATGGGACTGACGGGACAGACAGGACGAAGAAAACAAACCAGGGCAGTCACTCACACAAGCAAACAGCAGGAACCCCCTAAGGGGTTAAACAGGAAAAGGCAAACAGGTGAGGCTAGGATAATACAGGCAGGGACTGATTAACAAGGTGAGAGAGAGAGAGTAGGAGACACAGAGGTATGAAGCAAGGTACTGGGCAAGGACTGAACTGGGACACTCAAGAACGCTAAAAGAATAAAGCACAAGGCAAGAGAGAAGGCAAGGGAACTGGCACAGAAACACAGGGAGACCATAAACAGCACCTGCTGCTAGTGCTGGAGGCTATTTAAATGAGAGCTGACTAATCAGAGGATGCAGAGAGCGTGCAAACGGAAGGGACAGGTGTTGCTGCGGTAACAGGGATGCCTCCAGACTCAGCCCAACAGAAAAAGCAAAAGAGCATTTGCGTTGCCCTGGCAATGTCAGGCGCATAGTGCCAGAAGCCTGCAGAGAGCCGGAGACAGCGTGTCTGAGTGGAGGAACGGAAGCCAGGACCAGAGAGGAGATCACAGGACTGAGGAGAGGTGAGTTTAGTGGCGCTGTCTGACAATTATTTGGAGGCTGAGGGGAGACATGAGGGCCAGTATTTGGAGGCTGAAGGGAGACATAAGGGGGATTATTTGGAGGCTGAGGGGAGACATGAGGGGATTATTTGGAGGCTGGGGAGGCATGAGGGGATTATTTGGAGGCTGAGGGGAGGCATGAGGAGATTATTTGGAGGCTGAGGGGAGGCATGAGGGGATTGTTTGGAGGCTGAGGAGGCATTAGGGGATTATTTGGAGGCTGAGAGGAGACATGAGGGTCATTATATGGAGGCTGAGGGGGAGATAAGAGGGCCATTATTTGGAGGCTGAGGGGAGGCATGAGGGGATTATTTGGAGGCTGAGGCAAGACATGAGGGCCATTATTTGGAAGCTGAGGGGAGACATGAGGGGGATTATTTGGAGGCTGAGGAGAGACATGAGGGGATTATTTGGAGGCTGGGGAGACATTAGAGGGATTATTTGGAGACTGGGGAAACATGAGGGGGATTATTTGGAAGCTGGAGAGACATGGGGACATATGCAGAACTCCGGCCGCATTGCATTTGCGGACGGAGTTTTCAGTAATGTGTTACTGCGCATGCGCAGTAATTTTGTTACCTAATATACGTTACTTTTTGCAACTTTAAAACCGCGTATCACAATCTACGTTGCAAGAAGTAACGTAGATTATGTAACAAAATTACTGCGCATGCACAGTAACACATTGCTGAAAACTCCGGCCGCAAATGCAATGCCCATCGGGAGCATCTGACAGCCCACATCCTGTGAAAGGAGTATATTCATTGGTAT